>JAESVK010036368.1:0-14919 GCA_017140935.1 Hamamelis virginiana | reverse complement strand
TCATTAAGACATCGGTTTTTGTAAGATATGTTTTCCTTCCCTCATCAGGAGCCCCCTATTTCCCTAGTTCAATATATGTTGAATTAGGAAATATTAAAAGCTGAGGAAATCGATAAGTCTCCACGTGTCAGTCTGTACAAAAACCATCATTATTTCTTTAAATCAAAGTGTAGCGGCGTTTCGAATTTCGAAACAGATGGGACTTTTGGCATGCTTGCATTTAATGTGGGGGAGGGAAACTGAAAAGATGTGGGTCTTTTCAAATTCAGGCCATTTAACTGTTTCCACGTGGCCGGACCCCAAAGACTTGTATGCCATATTTAAGCGCAGGTTTTTCATTTTGGTCACTCTGATCGTTGTTTCTCTTCTTCGAACTCGAAGAAACTCCATAGCCAGAAAGTTTCGAGCTTCAGTTGTTTTGAAAGTGAGTTTTCGTTTGCGTCCTCGTTCCCATTCTGCCATTCTTCAGCTCCATAATTCAAAGGTATTCTCCGTTTATTTTCGTGTTCTTCATTTTATTGGTTCATCTGCTTCCTTTTCTCGCATTTTTCTTCTTCTGGTTTCGATTCTTCTTTAGTTTCTCAAAAATAGAAATGAGGCGTTCACGCCGTTTATCTTTTAGTAGCCAGAATTCTGAGGACGAGGTGTCCCCTAGAACTGTAGATAACCCACCCCGTGCTCCTACTAGGATAGTAGATAGATTCGAGGATGAGGAAGTAATTTCCTCGGTAGGTGGTCCTCGCGCGTCTCCTTCTCTTCTTGAGACTTCTAGGGAAGGGTTAGATGACCGACCTGTAGATGAGGATGTGGATGTCGAAGAAGAGATGGATGTTGAGTCAAACCCCTATAATGTTGTGGCTGATCAGGTCCCATGTACGATTGACGCGAAGCGTTTTTCGAATTTAAGGGCTAAGTTCTGCCTTCCCCAGTCAGTTAGAATTCGTTTGCCCAATGATAACGACCGAGCTAGTAGTCATCGTCCTGGAGAGGTCGTCTTTTATGAGCACTTTTTTGACGCTGGTTTTAGGATTCCTCTACAACCAGTGGTTAGGCGTCTGTTGTCCGAGCTGAAACTTTGTCCGGCCCAGCTTACTCCAAATTGTTGGAGAGATATTTTAGCGGCCATTATTCTGTGGAGATCCCAAGGTTGGGAAGTAACGACCGACGAGTTGCTCTATTGTGTATCCCCGAGGAATAGTCCCAATCCCAACAATGGTTGGGTTTATCTCTGGTCGCGATCTGGCCGAAAGCTTATCTATGGGAATCCTTCCTCGGTCCATAACTGGAAAGGGAGGTATTTCTTTCTTAGTGGCGAGTGGGAGTTTGCTCCTGGAGAAGCTCACGATGTCTTCGTCCCTACGATCTGGGCTCCTCCAGGTGTTTATTCTTTTTTCTGCATTCGTTACTTTCCCGAGATCAACTTTTATAATGTACTTGGTATTTATACTCTTTTTGTCTTGCAGAGTTTAAGCGTTTTCGGAGAGTTCCGAAATTACCCGAGGAGACTCAACGGAGGGTAGAGGTTATCCTGAACCTCGAAGATCGTAGGAGGACCCGTCTTCTTTCTCCTACATTTGTATCTCAATTTTATTATTCCTATCAATACAAGGAGGCGATTGCAGCAAATCCTCTTCGGGCAATTGCTGTTGATTCTGAGGATTCTTCTACTGAAGACGACATGCCGCCCAAGCAGAACTACAAGGCCCTCTGGAAGACATCGAAATCAAAGGCTGGGGGCTCGTCTTCGTCTCAACCTCCTCCTTCTAAGAAACAGAGGATAGAATCTCCTGCCTTAGATTCTCCTCCTCCCCCGAGGTTCCTTCAATTCCTGCGCCGTCTGAGGTAGCAAAAGATCCAGTTTCCGTGGATCCCCCTGCTGCGGTTGATAAAGGGAAGTCGGTCGCACTTCCTCCTCAACCTATTACTGTTGAAGCACCAGCCGAGGAGTCTGCTCTTAGAAACAGGGACGTGGCTTATAGGCAAGTTAACTCCTTCGTGCTACCGGCTGATAGGAAGCAAGTGATTTCCTCTTCGACAGAAGAGCTGAGTGTTGATGCAATTCACCAGATGGCTCGGGTAAAAAACAAATCTTTTAGCTGTCTTCCTTCATTCTTTTCTATTTCTTTTTCTAACTTCCATTTAATCATTTCTTTTCTGATCAGTCTATGATCCTTTGTCATGGAGTGGTGATGAGGCTCTACGCAGCTACAAAGAAGAATCGTTCTCTTTCTGAGACCGTGATGAAGATGGATGAAGAACTTCGGAAGAGAGACGAGGAGATTGCTTCGCTTCAGAAGAAAATTGAAGAAAAGATTCCTCCCTTGAAGTCTGAGGTTGATAAACTTAAAGATTCTCGGGAAAAGGATGCAGAAGCTTTAAGAGAGAAAGAGCTGTCAATCATTAAGGCTACTGAAGAATTATCCTCAGCTGAACACCGTTGCTCTGGGTTAGAGAAAGCTCTTAAGGAAGCCGAGGATATGGCTATGGCCTGCAGAGACGATGCCGTGTCCCAGTTTGGTGCCGGTTTTGATTCCTGCCGAGCTGCGGCCAAAAAGAAATTTCCCGACTTGGACTTTGCTGACCTTGAAGATTACGACGATGATGGAGAGGATGAAGAAATTCCTCCTCCTATTCAATCCGTTGACCAAGAAGGGAATGTAGAGAAAGAAACACTGCTTCCTGGAGCCGATCTTCCAGAGTCTTCTGACCGTTCAGCTGCTCATTCCTCTTAAAGCTTCTGAGAGGGTTTGGTGTTCATCCTCTTCCTCAAGAACCTCAGATACTTCATCTTCTGGGCTTGGTGTTCATCCTCTTCCTCAAGAACTTCAGATACTTCATCTTCTGGGCTTGGTGTTCATCCTCTTCCTCAAGAACCTCAGATACTTCATCTTCTGGCGATCAAGACCACCAGATAAGCATATTTCTTCACACCGAACGATCACAACTTTCTGGCCGTTGAGCAGTCCCTTCCTTGGATTTTGTAAATGGTTGATACCTATTCAATGTAATCTTTTTGAAGAATCAATGAACAAGTTAATATGACAATCTCTTTTATTTGCAATCTTTATTCATCGTCGTCTTTATGATGCTTAACCCATCGTCATCTTTTGATGCTTAGATGTCTAACTCGGTATTAATCTGACATAAATAACTTGGAGCTTTTTGACACCTTTAGATGCTTTGGAAGGTTGGATCTGGATTTATCCGATCTCATAACTCATCGTCATCTTTTGATGCTTAGATGATTGGATCGGTACTATTCCTACCTGAATAACTTAAGTTTATCGACATCTTTTGATGCTTGGATTGTTTGATATGGATTTATCCGATCTCATAATTCATCGTCATCTTTTGATGCTTAGATGATTGGGTCGGCATTAATCCGACCTTAATGACTTAAGTTTACATTGTGCTTGACTCCTTTGAGGTCGACTTCTCAAGGGTCTTGGCTCTCAATGCTTTTTGACAGGGGAGTTTTGCATTCAATGATGTTGTTCTGCAAAGATTAATTTTTCTCGCAAACATAATTGATCAAACAAATATAAGAAAAAGACGGAAATAAAACAAATATGAGAAAAAGACAGAATTTTATTAGGAACCACTTTTACTGGTAGTATTTTTTCAAATGTTCCATATTCCAGGCATTCAGCAATTTTCTTCCTTCCATGTCTTCTAGTTGAAATGTGTTCTCCTTCACTTTACCGATGACTCTGTATGGTCCTTCCCAATTGGCTCCTAACTTCCCAACTCCTTGCTCCCGTGTTGCTTCCGTAGTTTTTCTGAGGACGAGATCTCCGATATGAAGAGTCCTCGGACGAACTAATCGGTCGAAGTTTACTTTCATTTGCTTCTGGTAGGCTAGGATCTTCAGTCTTACCCTTTCCCGCCTTTCTTCAATGAGGTCTAAGTTGAGGAGAAGCTCGTCTGAATTCTGATCTGGATCGAAGGATTCTACTCTTGGTGATGGTAGGCCAATTTCGACTGGGATCATGGCCTCTGACCCATACACTAGAGAGAAAGGGGTTTCCCCGGTTGCCCGCCGAGGTGTTGTGTGATATGCCCATATTATGCTCGGTAATTCTTCGACCCATTTCCCTTTCGCCTTATCCAGTTTTGTTTTCAGCCCTCGGAGAATTGTTCTATTTGTTACTTCTACTTGCCCATTTGACTGAGGGTGTCGAGGAGCTGCGATATGTAGTCCGATGTTCAAACTGCTGCACAGATTTCTCATGCCAGGATTATCAAACTGTCTTCCTCGGTCAGTTATTACGACTGCTGGTACCCCGAATCTGCAAATGATATTCTTCCATAAGAACTTCTTAATATTTACCTCGGTTATTCTGGCAAGAGGCTCAGCTTCCACCCATTTGGTGAAGTAATCAATTGCCACAAGCAAGAATTTCTTTCTTCCTGAGGCTTCCGGCAAAGGTCCGACAATATCCATTCCCCATTGTGAGAAGGGCCAAGGACTCGGGATTGGAATTAGTTTGGAAGGAGGTCGGTGTATATACGATGCAAAGCGCTGACATTTGTCGCATTTCTTGACGATTTCTCGGGCTTGTCCCTCCATCCTCGGCCAATAATATCCTTGCCTGATGACCTTTTGGAACAAGCTCCTTACCCCGGAATGATTTCCGCAGCACCCCTCATGAATTTCCCGTAGTACGGACTCCGCCTCATCCTCCCTAACGCACCGAAGTAAAGGCCTGGAAAAAGACCTTCGGTATAGAATTCCTTGGATCACAGTGTACCTGGCCGATCGAATCCGAATTCTCCTTGCTTCATTCTTGTCTTCGGGCAAAACTCCATCTTCAATATATTTTCGGATCGGGTCCATCCAAGTGGCTGGTTCGTCGATGACCAAAATCTCTGCCTCGATTTCTTCTATAGCGGGTTTCTGGATAACATCCATTGTGATAACTTTACCGCCATCTCCTCCCAACGAGGACGCAAGATTTGCCAAAGCATCTGCTCCTCTGTTTAAATCTCTCGGAATTTGTATGATCTCTACCTCAGAAAATTTTGCTATTGTCCCCTTCACTTTGGCAACGTACTTCATCATTGTTGGGTCTTTCGCCTCGTACTCTCCCTTGATTTGGTTCACAACTAGTTGTGAATCACTGTGAATTCGCAGAAATTGAGCCCCAACTGCTTCAGCTATGTTCAATCCCGCGAGAATAGCTTCGTACTCAGCCTCATTATTGGTCGCCTGAAAAGCAAACTTTAGAGCATGTTCGAACATTGTTCCTTCAGGCATTTTCAGCACTACACCTGCCCCTTGTCCTCGGCTGTTTGCAGCACCATCGACATAAAGATCCCAGAATTCTCTCCTGTTTTCAGTCAGCTCGGCTTGTGCCCCTTCCATTCTAGTCAACTCTACTATGAAATCGGCTACAGCTTGGCCTTTGATAGCTGTCTTTGGTCTGTATTGAATATCGAACTCACTTAGTTCTATTGTCCAAGCGAGTAGTCGACCTGAAGTGCTCGGTTTATGAAGGATCGTCCGCATCGGAAAGCTTGTGAGGACGATGATTGGATGGGCTTGGAAGTATGGTCGTAGCTTTCTTGCTGATACAACAAGGGATAAAGCTACTTTCTCGGCTTCTGAATAACGGGTCTCTGCGTCCAAAAGGACTTTGCTGGTGTAATAAACAGGTTTCTGGGTCCCGTCTTCTTCTCGGACTAAGGCTGAACTTACGGCAGTTAGGGACACTGCTAGGTATAAATACAGAGGCTCTCCCAATGATGGTTTAGATAACATCAGTATGGATCCGAGGTATTCTTTCAATTCTCCGAACGCCTTCTCACATTCTTCTGTCTACTAGAACTTTTGAGTTCCTCTCAAAATCTTAAAAAAGGGCAAGCTTCGATCCGAGGCTTTTGAAATGAAGCGGTTTAGAGCTGCTATCCTCCCCGTTAATCGTTGCACCTCTTTAATCGTCTTCGGAGAACTCATATTGACTAGAGCTTTAATATGATCTGGATTTGCCTCAATTCCTCGCTTGGTCACCATAAAGCCGAGGAATTGTCCCGAGCCGACTCCGAAGACACATTTGTTTGGGTTGAGCTTCATTTGCGCCTTCCTCATAATGGCGAAGCACTCCTTTAGATGCTGAACATGATCTTTTGACTTCAGGCTTTTCACTAGCATATCATCAATGTAAACCTCCATACTTTTTCCGAGGAGTTCTTTGAAAAGCTTGTTCACTAGTCGCTGGTACGTTGCCCCTGCATTTTTTAATCCGAATGGCATCACTACATAACAATACGTACCTCGTCTGGTGATGAAAGTTGTTTTCTCCTGGTCATCTGGGCGCATTGGTATTTGGTTATATCCTGAATAGGCGTCCATGAAGCTCAACAGTTCATGCCCTGCTGTTGCATCAACCAACTGATCTATCCTCGGCAGAGGGAAGCTGTCTTTGGGGCAAGCTTTGTTTAGATCAGTGAAGTCGATGCACATTCTCCATTTTCCATTCTTCTTTTTGACGACGACCGGGTTTGCAAGCCACTTCGGATAATCCACCTCTCTAATAAAACCTGCCTCCAAAAGATTTTTTACCTCATCATCAATTGCCTGATGTCTCTCCTCGGCAAAAGTTCTTCTTTTTTGTTTAATTGGCCGGTACTTTGGGTCGATATTCAGCTTGTACTATGAGACCGATGGTGGAATTCCAGGCATCTCGTCATGTGACCAGGCAAATAAGTCATAATTATCTTTCAATAACTGTACTATTTGCTCTCTTTGTTCTCCTTTCAGGCTTGCTCCGATCTGGGCTGTTCTGTTTTCCATAGTGGGGTGAATCTGTATCTTGACTGTTTCCTCTGCTGGTTTTCCATCTGTGATCTTGGGCTCTCTTTCTGCAAATTCATTCCCGGCTTCAGTGCTCGGTAATTTCGCCGGTGGGTCGTCTTTCGGTAATTGCTACGAATTCTTTGACTCCTTTAAAGCTGTTGAATAGCAGGCTCGCGCAACCCCTTGATCCCCTTTCACTGTCCCTACTTTCCCCGTGGACAAAGGAAATTTTAGGGATAAATGATAAGTTGATACCACTGCCCTCCATTGGCCAAGTGCTGGTCGACCAATTATCACGTTGTATGCTGTCGGGCAATCAACGACCAAAAAATTAATCATTTCCGTGCTTATATCTGGCAATTCCCCAATTGTTGCTGGCAAAGTGACCCACCCGAGGGCTTCTACCGACGCTCCTGTGAAGCCAATGAGAGTCCCTGTGGTCGGCCTTAAGACGGACTTATCCAAACCCATTCTGTCAAACGCCTGCTTGAACAGGATGTCAGCCGAGCTCCCTGTATCCACCAACACCCTCCGAACAGGATGGTTGGCTATTATGACAGATATGACCAATGCATCATCATGAGGCCGATGAATACCTGATAAATCGTCATCGGAGAAACTGATAACAGGATCTACTATCGTATTTTCTACGATCATAACTTTCCTCGGAGGACTCCTCCTTGCTTCCCTGGCATGTGCTTTTCTGGAAGATCTTGTCTCTCCTCGGATTGTCAATCCTCCATGTATTACGTTTATCTCCGCTCCAGTTGGTCGGTTCGTGAGTCTGGGCTCATCTTCCCTCCTCTCTGGTTCTGGACGATCCCTTCTATTTTGTAGGAACTCCTTCAAATGTCCTTTCCTGATTAATTCTTCTACTGCATTTCGAAGATCTGCACAATCTTCGGTTGTATGGCCGATGTCTTTATGAAACTCGCAGTATCTTCGGCTATCTCGATATCCAGGGTTGGAAGTCATCCTCTTCGGCCAACGTACTAACCCTTTTCGTTTTATCTCGAGGAATACTTCACTGACAGGCACCCGAAGCGGTGTATACTCTCCAAACCGCCGATGTTTGTCGAATTTTTCATGCTTTGTATCCCTTTTCTTCTCATCAAATTTAGCCCGAGATTCCACCTTCTCTGTTTTTAACCGATCTCCCTTCTTTTTGGTTTCTTCCTTCTCTTTCGCCTTTCTGTCATTAGTCATCTCTTCCGCTATTGAGTGTTTGTCAGCCTTTGTCAACAGGGCTGCCAATGTTGCTAGAGGATTCTTTGTCAGAGAATAGAATAACCGTCCGGACCGGAGACCGTTTATGAGTGCGGACACTGCAGTCTTCTCATCTAAGCCATCAACCTCGTGGGTCTCTGCTATAAATCGTTGTAAGTACTTGCTTAGAGTCTCTTCCCTCCCCTGCCTTAGACTGAGCAGATGTGCAATTGTCTTCTTCCTCCTCCGATTGCCGATGTATCGGGCTACGAAAGCCTCACTAAGCTGTTTGAAACTGTGGATCGTTCCCGGCCTCAGAGTTTTGAACCAGTCCCTTGCTGTTTTCTTCAGTGTGATTGGGAATGCTTTGCACATTATAGCATCCGACACCCCTTCCAAAATCATTGCTCCTTTGAACGCCTCCAAGTGATCTGTCGGGTCCGTAGTTCCATCATAGACATCAACGTTTGGCATCTTGAAATTCTTACGTGGCTGTTCGTCTAATATCCGCTGAGTGAATGGCGGGTCAGTTGATTGCACAAGCTCTTTTATCCCCAGAGGTTCTTTCTCTTTTACTGCTTCTAGCAGTACTCCCAGCCGGGCATCCATATCTTTCATTCGCACATCAACATCTTTTGTTTGATGAGTTGATCGAGCTTTTTTCTTCTGAACCTCTGCGTCCCGCCGATCTTTCCCAGAATGGACTTCAACGCTTCTATCCCTCCTCCTCCGTGATCGGTCCTCCGTGCCTCTGTTCCTTTGAGGAGCAGAATATTGTTCTTGCCGCAATCCAGAGTGCTGCTCGTTCCTATGTTTCCCTTCAGATCTTATCCGAGGCTGATGCATCCCTTCACTTATTATCATGTTGCTTTTACTCGGCGCGGCCGACCGTTGCGACTCTGGATGGTCGGCTTCGTTTATCACGGCCTTTCCTTTATCCTGCGCAGCCGTTTGTCCTCGGATTTGTCGTCGAAGTTCTTCATTCTGGGCTAAGACAGCCTCATTCTGCTTCATGATCTTTTCCATGGTGGAGGACAATTCCCGGAATCGATCGCGCATCTCATCTTCTGCCGCTTGATCTTGAATGGGAATCCTGGTTGATGTTTCGCCTTCCATCAGTGCTTGAGATCTCGTGATTGGCATGATCAATTTGAGAGTATGGCAAAAAGGCTTTTTGTTCCTTTTCCCACAGACGGCGCCAGCTGATGATGCAACTTTCAGCTAATGCCCAACCGCCGAGTTCAAGCCTGCAAAACAATGTTAGGTCGGTCGAATTGTATCCGACGAAAACCCTCCGACGATCAAGTCAATATGTATACTGAACCAGATAATCGAAGAATCTTAGTGGTTTGTGTTTTTTTGCGTACCTCTTCCATTGTTCGTCTTCTCTTTATATAGAGAATATGTGTTTTTGGTAAGTCGTAGGTTACTCCTGAATTGTGGCTGATTTCCCATATAAATAGCTGATACTGCGGATTCTTTGCATGGCCGTTACTTCCAGTTGTATCCTTGACTTACTGACAGGCGTAATCTTCGTAACGTAACAGATCTCGTATCCTCGGCCATGAGCCGATCATTAAGACATCGGTTTTTGTAAGATATGTTTTCCTTCCCTCATCAATCTATATATATATTGTTGGAAATTGATGTAAATGCTGAAAATATATAAAAGAAAATAAAACTAAAACAAAAAACACTTATCGATTGAGGCGTGTAGATTCACTGTCCTTAAGAGTAGATCGCGCCCCTCGGAGTAAATCACTCGGTGCAACAAGTTCTCTAGCGGCCTACCCTCCAGGATACAACAATCGGACTCCCACAAGTGTGCACACACAATATGTGAGTATATAGAACAACCCAAATAAGCTCCTTGATAGTAATGAAAAATAATTTTGAAAGTAAAGGAAAAGAAAGAGGTTTTATTTTCTTTTTCAATAAATGGCTTTTTTTTTAAAACTCCCACTAGCAGCACACACCACCACCCACGTTTTTTCTTTCTTACAAAAGTAGCTTAACTTTTTTAAAGTAGCCACACACATAAAAAGGAAACTAGGCATGCAACCTGAAAGAAAAAACGTTAGCTAGGCATTTAATATAATATATATATAAATATATATGAAGTTATGAAATTTAAGAATGGTAACCGACCATTCAATTGATTTATTTGATTATCATCAAATCAATTAAATTATAACGGTTATAAATTTAAAATCAATTAAATCAATTAAGTTATGATGGTTACAAAATTAATTCTTCTAATTGATTTTTGAAATAAATAAAAATCAAAATTTAAAGAAATTATTCTCTCAATAACAGAAAAATTAAATGATTAAAATTTAATGATTTTGAATTTTGAAATATCTCTTAAATACAACATATATATATATACATTGATCGATCATTAGATCGAGTTGGAATTGATGAGTGAAATTGTACGTGTTTTGCAGATGCCTGCGACATTAGTTCAGGTGAAAAACAGCACGATAGGAACTCTCGTAGTAGTGTCTGCTGATCCTGATGCCGGCAGAGATAGACGCACTGTACTCGATGGAGGATGTGAAGACGTTAATTTTGAATTTGGTGATTCAGGGAAGCCCATGCAAGTGTTCTTTCATGGCAAAGTTGAAGGTTATAATGATGTGAATGGACTGCTTGTATTGCTGTCCTTGAGTCCTTCCGCATCACTGCTCGCCCTTGCAGCGACCCTGAAGGTTCCATGAAGAAGTCTGACAGTACTTTTGAAAGTGGTGGCAATGCGTACATGGAATTTGTTGAGACGACAAGCTACAGCTTGGAGATGAAGATTTCTATGTATAATCCCGACAATGTTGTGTTGGATTACGATGTGCTGTGTCCAGCTAGTTCCGGCTGATACGGAAATTACCAAATGAAGTAAATATTATATTTAATTTTTTAAACCAATTGATATGGTAACATTATATTAATTAATTCTACTTTCGTGTATTTCAATAATGCACAAAATCAGAGGTATATAACTGTCATGTTAGATGGTTTAAAAAATAAATTAGTCTAATATTTGGTTCATTTAGCAATATTACATACTGTTGTGATATTTCAACTCCCCTCTATCAATTATATATATGCTATTATATATAGTTTGATATGTTTGAATAAATTAAATACGGTGGTTGCCATATATCAACAAGAATTTGTGTACGTGTTTGTTGTGTGACATGCATCGATATGATTGTCATGTCATCGGTGCTGGTGGTGCTGTTTAATTTGATTGTCCAATTTATTTAAACCCAAAAGCAAATAAGGTCCAACCGAACCTCCAGCCCAATTAGTAATTGGGTTGATTTTAAAATAGGTTGGATAATTTAATCTGTAGTGGAGCCGGGTCAGCTGCTATCCCCATAAAATGGGTTGAGCTAGACATAAGGCTTTGAAGTGTACAAATTGGGCTAATTGGGCTTTACAGTTGGTTTAAGGGCTGCTGGATAAATCGGTTGGGCTTTACATTTTTTGTTTTGAAATATTGCCTGGCTCAACTAGCATTGCACCCTAACCAACTGGGCCCAGTTAGTCACGGCCCATGATTCTCATCTAAGAGGTCATGGTTCGATTATCGCTATTAGCGAGTTTGGTGTGGGTTTAGTTTAAATGGTGGACTTGTATCCCACGTGCTCCACAATTTCCATCAAGAACCATAAATCATTATTTCTGAAATGTCCATAAGCAAATTAACCATAAAGAACATTTAAACTTTAACAAAGCTTTATGAGGCCGAAGGCCCTTGGGTTAAACCTTTAGGTTGTGTTTGGATGGCCGGCTTGTCCGGTGGGTTTGGGGTTTCTTACCCCAAACCATTGTTTGGATGGATTATAAGGGGGCAGTTTACAAACCTAAGGGCTGAGGAAGCCGGTCAAAGGGAGGTTACTGAAACCTCTTGCGAGATTGGGTTTGAGGTTTGGCAGCCCGGGAATGAATTTTACAAATTTGAGTATTGACCAACGTGCCCTTCAGTTTTGCTAGTAACAAATCGTTCTTCCATCCCTATCCCACATATTTGGCTTAACCCTCTCACACAGTAGCAGCCATGGAAGATAGAAGAAGAAGAAGAAAAAGGAGGAGGAGGAGGAAGAAGAACAATCACGCAGTCATGGAAGATGAAGGAGAAGAGGAAGAAGAAGGAGAAGAACAGTTGCTGCCGCCACTGCTGCGTCGTCGCCGCCGCTGCTGCCCCTATGTCGCCGCTGATGCTGCCCCTGTTATATATACCCTGTTATATATATATGGCCCTGTTTTGACTGTAAATGCCCCTATTTTGACTTTAAATGCCCCATGTTGTATATAACCTGTTATATATATAATATATAAATAGCCTCTGTTATATATGATATGATTTTGTGTATATATGCCTCTTTATATATATGATTTTGTGGCTTTTATATATATATATATATATATATATATATATATTGCATTTGATTCTTTTATTTAAAAGAAGGGTAATTTAGTAATTATATTGATTTTGTTTTGAAACTTGATGGTCCAAACAAACAAAGGTTAGACATTCTCAGGCTTGAGATTCCCAACATTCCAAACAATGGTTTGGGGTACAAAGTTTACAAACCCAAACCCCCCTACTAGACATTCCCAGGCTTGAGATTCCTAGCCCACATACCAAACGCAACCTTAGAGTAAAAGGTAGGTGGGGATTTAGGCAGCGCTTGGAGAGTCTTTGTCCTTATCTTTAGTTTCTCCAAGTTTGAAATCTGAATTTAGATGCATATCAAAAACTTGTCTATATAAAGCTGCTCAACAACACTATTTATGTAGTGATCAACAACATAAATGATGGAATTTATGTTAATCAAATTTGATTTTCAAACTTTGTCATAAATGATTTTCAAATTAAATGATTTAATTTGCATTAATCATTTATGTGCGTACGCTCTCAACATAAATGATTTTCAAACTTGTCTATATTAATCAAATTAAACTTAATAAATGTTAGATTAATTGTAAATCATATATAAATTCTCGATCTAGGTGCCCGATTATATGGATGGTAAATTTGATTGGAAATGATGGAATTTCGCATGCAGATGGTTGCTAGCTAGATTGGTTTAGATCAACAACAGTGGCATGAAGGGGAGTATTGTAGTGAGCCCTACTAGTGCAGAGTGCAGACACTCAAAAATGCACTGTAGTAATGGGTGGTGAAACAGCAGACACTAACATTACATTGTATGACTCATCGCAGACCACGGACCTGTACATTCATGATAAAGTTGGAGGTGTTCGTAAGGATGGACTGCTTGTATATATTGTTCTACAATTTCAACTCCACCTTAACTATTTGTCTTGGCTATAACCCTGTTAATACCAAACAATTAATCTTGTCCTGTTGAAAATGATGACGAGGTGTTCATGACATTCACTGAGGTTGATGATAGAGATTGCTGTGCAAAAAGCCGAAAATGTTAAGATAAATTACGATGTGGTGTTGCGTGTCTGAGTCCTAGACTCCTAGCCTGATGTAATATATATGATCTCAGTTTATATATATATATATATATATATATACAGAAATGATATTATACGGCCGACCGTGTATAACTTATATAAGGCTGACAGATTGCGCGCAGCCGTTCGATATAAGCAAGGGCTGAGATGAATGCAGAGGGACACGGTTTTCAAAAAAAAAATCAGGCCTTGATTTGTGATAGCAGCAGTCGGCAGCAGCAGCCATCTATCTTCTCTCTCTCCTCTCCCTTCTCGAAGACTCGCTAGTGTGCTATATATATATATATCAGAAGTGATGTTATCAAGTGCACCTAATGCATCCTCTTCTAGAGTCACTTGTTGAGCATATTTTTGAAAACTCACCGTTGGATTTGATGTTTCTTTCATGTATATCATGCATGTCAAAAGTCATAATCATCCAATGATTGGTTTCTGAAAAAAAAACAATTATGAAAATAGGGTGACATTTCAAAGAACAAAAAAGCCACAGTTTTTCAAAGTTACATTTTTCAGAAACCAACCGTTGGATCACTATGATTTTTTACGGGCATGATATACATGAAGGAGCATCAAATCCTATGGTCAGTTTTCAAAAATATGTTTAACAAATGGCTCTAAAAGAAGACACCTGATGCACCTGATAATAGCACTTCTATATATATATATACTAGTATCCATCCTGCGCGATGCGCGGATTCAATACAAAATATTACTTATTCGCCTCCCCTCTTATTTGATATAGACTTTTAACTTAGTAGCATTTCTTTTGGTTACTTGTGGGGAGAGAGTTCTTGGAATTTATAACTATCTTGTTATAGCCTCATTTCAAAGCAATGTTTAGAGTGATCCTATCAAATTTCAAATAGGAACAGATGAAGCCATTATGGACATACATGAGTAATCTCATTAATACCACTACTGGATAAATAAATGAAATGAGTTAGTTCCTACTGAGTACCTATTTACAAAATTTTTGAAAAGTTTTAACACATACAGAGTTAGTGGCACTCACCATTTAATTGAACTCCCCTAAGAGATCTATTGTATCGAAAAATTATTGATTGGTGGTCATGACTCAACCAAATCTCTGTATGACTTATACCAATCACAAATCGATATGACTTATACTATCCTAATCATGGCATTTAGTGATATACAAAAATAAAAATAAATAAAAATAAAAATAAAAATAAAAAAATTATATGTCATGCATATGATAAGTTAGTTTGTTATGTAATAGCATTATGACTGCAAAACAACCACCCACTATAGTTAGTTCTATATATGCAGAATTAAGCAAAACTACTTATGTTTGGTACGTACTTGTACTTATCAAACGATAAATTGTTTGGTAATTTTTATATCCCTAAATTCTACTGCCAACATTTACAACCAAACTGGGTAATTGGAATTTAAGCATAAAT
>JAESVK010036350.1:0-10904 GCA_017140935.1 Hamamelis virginiana | reverse complement strand
TGATTTCGATCATTTAGTGACTGACTTGGCTCAAGGTCTTCCAACCTTGATTCTGGCCAGGAAGTGCTGAGGGTCGTGTTCTAAACAACCTCAATTGGACTTTAGGAAGTCCTGGCACACCCGCACAATCCGCCAACTGTGTGCCTTAGGTTTTAGATGTGAACACCTTTTTGGCACGCCCGGTGGGACTCCATTCGGTTAATGTCAAACAAACCAATAACTAGATCAATGACTAGTGTACCAGAATCTCAAAGTTCTCCGAAAGATTCGAATCCTGGGGAGGAAAGTCGAGAGGGAACTATAACCTTGAGTCATGATTCCATTCAAGAGATGGTAAATGCTTTTGCTTCGGTTACACAAAGTAATTTTGTGACTTCACAAAATAACTTTGTGGTCTTACAAAATAATTTGGTAGAAATGGCCGAAAAACAAGAGAAGTCTAGTGAAATTTTTTTTCAATCTATTGACCGTCTTGTGGAGATAATGACAAAGTCTCAAGAAACAACATTTTTGAAATCTCGAAATCATCAGTTTCCTATACAGAGTTATGAGATTGGGGGCTCCAGTAGGGACTT
The DNA here is from genome assembly GCA_017140935.1 of Hamamelis virginiana. NCBI lineage: Eukaryota > Viridiplantae > Streptophyta > Magnoliopsida > Saxifragales > Hamamelidaceae > Hamamelis > Hamamelis virginiana. The sequence continues at coordinate 10,329 of JAESVK010036350.1, read as the reverse complement.
GGAGTCTAAAGGAAATTCTGTTACTCCAGTGTTTGGAATGGTTCAAACTATTCCTGTAAAGGATGGGCCGGAAGAACATAATATTGGTTTAGGAAAACTACCCGTAGGTGTTACATCATCAATACCATCACAAGCCATTCATTATTTAGATGATGAGAGACCTTACGTTCCTCTACCAATGAGAAACAATGTCCCAGACCGTTCTAATAATGGAAATACTCATGATAGTGGAATTAGAAGGATGGTATCACCAAAGATATGTCATGACATTTCTGGGAAAAGTCCTAGGAAACAATCTATGAATATTCCAATGCCCGGGGGGCAAGGCATGAAAGAAGTACATGGAAGTCCATCTCATGAAGAGGAATTTTGAGGAAAATTTTTTAAAGAATTTTACCCACCAAATTCTGGAGGGCAAAATGGCCGATCTACTGTAAGGCCAATTGTTCAAAATGGAAGATCATATGAGGCCTTTCAAAATCCTATGTATGTGCCAGACCGTCCTCAAGATTTCTTAAATAGAGGACAAGGACTTGGCCAAGAAAATCTGCCAATTGATAGGAATGAACTAGTGGCTTTGATTTAGGAATATGCAGGTCTAGGTCAACGCAGATTGACTAGGCCTACCTATAGAAAGCCATATCCTGAATGGATAGATAGATTAAATGAATTTCCGAGAGGGTTTAGAGTTCCTGAGTTTACTTTATTTTCTGGTGAAAGTGGTCAATCAACTATTGAACATATTGGCAGATTTACCATTCAATGTGGTGAAGCATCTGCTAATGAAAATCTTAAACTTAGATTATTTGGGAATTCCTTAACTGGGACGGCCTTCACATGGTACATAAGTTTGCCACCTAATTCAATCATGAACTGGAGGCAGATGGAAGAGAAGTTTCATACACAATTCTATAGGTCTGAACCAGAAATTTCTATGGCAGATTTGTCTCAATTGAGACAGCAGCCAGGGGAAAGTGCTGAACAATATATAGCACGATTTAAACGAAAAAGAAATAGGTGCATGGTATATTTGCTAGAATTAGAGTTTGTGAGGTTAGCACAGAATGGCCTAGATCTTGAACTTAGAAAGAAGTTTGAAGGGATGGATTTTGAAGATCTTTTTGAATTGTCTGCTAGGGCCACTAGGTATGAAAGATTGTTAAAAGAACATCAACAACGAAGTGCATCTTCATTTGGAACTTATTATCAAGATCCAAATTTTGAAATAGATCTTATTGAAGTAATAGGGCGAAGGCCATTCGTATGTCAGGCCTTGTCTAGGAAAGAAATGGTGGCACCACCTGACCAACCTAATAGAAAAAGTATGATGGATGTAAGCCGGAAAATCTCATTTGATATTACGAAAGCCTCTGAAATTTTTGATCACTTGTTAGCAAGGGAGGTTTATTAGGCTTTTAGATGGCCATAAGCTTCTTGGGAAAGATGTTGGGGAATTTTGTAAATGGCATGGATCTAAAACTCATGATACAAATAATTGTGTGTTCTTTCGGCATATTATACAGGACTGCATAGACAGGGGCTTGTTAAAATTCCCAGAAAAGGAGAAAGAAACCATGGCTGTGAATATGAACCCATTTCCAGTTGCAGAAATCAGTGTGGCTAATGTTGATTTGAGGAATTTGATACCAAGGCTGCCAAGACCATTCCCACCTTTTGTACGTCGCCCAAGAATCGGATAGAGGCCAATGTTTCATTTTGATCATCATCCTATGAAGGAAATGAGGCATCCTTTTCCATTTCATGTTCTATCCCGACCATATCTTCCTCCTTGGGTAACCAGAAACATGCAGCGACCAATTTCACACGTTCATCAACAGGAGTACGAGCTAAAGGGGAGATGGGTTTGGAGACCAAAAAGAGAAGCTGAAACTTTCGCCACACATGTCCCTGCTACAACTGGTTGCTTCCAGAATAGAGTAAGATCTGTCAAGCCTCCCCTAACCAAACCGGGAGTCTGGACAAGGCTGTAACACCCAAAATTCCCGTGCCCACTGTCTAGAACACATAAAAGGAGGTTGTTGAGGAAGAAAGCAGAACAGAAGAGAAAACAATAGGTTATGGAAAGGAGCCAAGGAAATCAGACTTTGAAAGTTATGGTTCTTGGTGGCAGAAGGGAGGTTTCAATGGTACAGCCCAAACAACAGGAAAAATGCAACACTACAACAGGTCAGGGATTGTTTTCAGTTTTATAGACAACAAGCCAGCCAAACATTGCTAAGGAGGCATCCAAAGAGCTTGAATCATTTCCTCGATTTGAAGGAGAGTTCTTGAATGAGAAGGAAAAGATGCAGATAGAAGTACCAGAGAAGTCGAATGAAGAGGAACTAGAAACCGCAGATTCAGAAGAAAGCTTTTCTATTTAGTTCGGGTCGTTACCACTAGCGTTGGGATGTAATATGGTATTCACTCTACCATTGTCATTCCGAGCAAAGACAGAACTTGAAGAAGAAAAGGTCAACGTTTCATCAAAGACAGTGCAAAGAACTTCGGTAATAGTTTAAGAAGTGGAAGTTGTAAATCAATATGGTGAGGTTGAAAGGCCAGAGAATATAGTTTTTGAAAAACCTACAGAAAAAATGACACAACACTTGAGACCTTTATTCATTAATGTACATATGGATGGAAGCCCAGTCACATGAGTCCTTATAGACAATGGAGCTGCCGTAAACATTCTACCATCATCAACCCTCAGGAAGCTTGGAAAGACTTAGAAAGATCTAATTCCTACAGATGTGACAGTAGCAAACTTCTTGGGAGGGGTGACAAGAACAAAAGGGGTGCTTCCAGTCAGCCTAACGGTGGGTTCCAAAGAATGCATGTCAGCCTTCTTCGTGGTTGATTCATCAGCATCTTACAACGCACTGTTAGGGAGAGATTGGATTCACTCTAATTGGTGCGTACCATCATCATTGAACAAATTTTTGATACTCTAGAATGGAAGTAAAGTGGAAGTCATATGGGCAGATCAGAGGCCATTTATTGTAGGATCTAATGCGGCTGAAGTGTTTTTGTACAGATCAGATGTGGGCCCTTTGAAGTTTGTAGGTGAAGACCGTGACGGTAAGCCAAAGACTTTAACTACTGCAATACCACATCAAGCAGTAGAGAGAGTTATCAAGGAAGTAAGCAGGCCAGGAGTTTTGGTTCCTTATCGACCATCTCCTGAAATACAGGTAGAGGAGGTCTTATGAAGAAACAACCCACAGGAAAAGACCTGGAGAGGTTATTGGCAAATTTTTCCAGTAAAGTTTTAGATTATGCCAAGTTCGAGGCTTGTTACGGCATAGCAGAAGCTGAATGTATACCAGAATGTGACAAAGATGTTGAAGAAGATTGCTATGATATCGAAGATCTGAATGTGGAACCAGCAAATCAAGAAGACCTTTAGGCAGATGTACAAGATCCTTTGGAGGAAGTAAATCTGGGAGATGAAGTGAATAACAGGCCAACCTTCATCAGCCAGCTCCTGGACAAAGATCTTAGAGAACAAATGATTGATTTATTACAAGAGTTCCAAGATTGCTTTGCATGGGACTATCATGAGATGCTAGGGTTGGACAGGAAGTTGGTAGAGCATCGTCTACCTATAAAGCCAGGTTTCAAGCCGTTCAAACAACCACCAAGACGTATGACTTTGGAAGTGACAGCAAAGATTAAAGAGGAGATAGAACGGTTGCTTAAAGCAGGATTTATCAAGCCAATAAGGTACGCAGAATGGATTTCTAATGTTGTTCCAGTTTTAAAGAAAAGTGGTAAACTTAGAGTGTGCATTGACTTTAGAAATCTAAATGTGGCTACCCCAAAAGATGAATAACCTATGCCTGTCGCAGATCTTTTAATAGATCGAATAGCTGGCCATAAGATTTTATCTTTTATGGACGACCATTCGGGATATAATCAAATTTTCATAAATGAAGATGATGTGCACAAAACTGCATTTAGATGTCCAGGACAAATAGGCATATTTGCATGGGTCAAGATGCCATTTGGCTTAAAAAACGCTGGGGCTACTTACCAGCAAGCCATGAATGTCATTTTTCATGACATAATTGGGAAGAGCGTTGAAGTATATATTGATAATATAGTGGTAAAGTCTAAGAAAGAAATAGATCATTTGGCTAACCTTAGAAAGGTATTTCTAAGGATGAGAAAATATCAATTGAAAATGAATCCCGCCAAATGTGCTTTTGGTGTAAGGGCAGGGAATTTCTTAGGCTTTTTAGTACATCAAAGAGGAATAGAAGTGGATAAAAATAAAGCAAGAGCTATAATGGAAGCTCGATCACCTTCTAATAAAAATGAGCTTCAAAGGTTTATGGGTCAAATTAATTTTCTTAGAAGGTTTATTGCTAATCTTTCAGGGAAAATCTCAGTGTTCTCGCCGTTATTGAGACTACGGGCGAGTGAAGAGTTTGAGTGGACACAAGAACATCAGGTGGCTTTCGATCAAATCAAGGAGTACTTAACCAAGCCACCAGTCTTGATACCGCCTCTGCCAAGCCGGACTTTAAGACTTTATCTATCAGCTGCAGACAAGTCTTTAGGTGCTATGATAGCACAGGTTAATGAACAAAGCCATGAACAGGCCGTTTATTATCTTAGTAAAACTTTTACATGTACTGAACAGAGGTATTCATCAATTGAAAAGATTTGTTTTGCTTTGTTTTATACTGCTGATAAATTGAAACATTATTTTATGTCCAATACTGTATATGTGATATCTAAGATGGATTTGGTTAAATATATGCTATCTCAACCTATCAGTAGGAATAGAATAGGGAGATGGGCATTGGCCATTTCAGGCTATGCTATTAAATATATGCCCCAGAAAGCAATGAAAGGACATGTATTAGCTGATTTTTTGGCAGACCATCCAATGAGTGTGGAAGAGGAAATTCAAATAGATTTGGGGTTTATTAGCTTGCTACCTTGGAAACTAGAGTTTGATGGGTCTAGAACTAGCCAAAGATCTGGAGCAGGGGTCGTTATTACATCCCCAAGTGGGTTAAGATATGAATTTGCTTTCCAACTTGATTTTGAATGTAGTAATAATCAAGCAGAATACGAGGCCTTAATAATTGGGTTGGAAGTCTTGATAGAAATGGAAATTAAGAATATTGAAATAAATGGGGATTCTCAATTGGTTTTGAATCAAGTGGCTGGGACATTCGAGTGTAATAGTTGGACCTTGTCACCTTATCATTCAAGGGCAGTCCAATTATTAGATTATTTTGAAGATGTTGTTTTAATTTATCAGCCACGAGAATTTAATGAAGATGCGAATGAGTTAGCCCAAATTGCTTCTGGTTTTAAGAATATTGAGAGCCAAGAAGTAAGAAAGGTGGTTGTAGAAAAGAGAATGTTACCTTCAACTGAGGAAAGAGGATTCGAGTTAGACGCTTTTGCTCTAGAAGTAGAATCTGATGATTGGAGAGATCCAATTATTACAAGATTGATTAATCCTGGGCAAAGATGTGATAAAAGAATCAAAGAACTGGCCAATCATTTTGTGATATATTCGGGAGAGTTATTTAGAAAAACTGAAGATGATATTTTATTAAAATGCATTGGTAAAGTGGAATCTTTGTTGATAATGTCAGAAGTACATGAGGGAATATGTGGTGCACATCAAGTGGGAATCAAAATGCGATGGCTAATTTGGAGATATGGGTATTATTGGCCAACCATTATGAAAGATTGTATTAGTTATGCAAAGGGATGTGAGTCTTGTCAAAAACATGGTCAGGTTCAACATATACCAGTTACAGATTTGAATTATATTATAAAATCGTGGCCCTTTAGAGGTTGGGCCATAGATGTAATTGGAAAAATTTTTCCACCATCTTCTAGATTACATGGATTTGTGATAGTGGCAGTAGACTATTTTACGAAATGGGTAGAAGCTAAGCCATTAAAAATGTGGATCAAAATGCAGTGATGAAGTTCATAAAAGAAAACATAATTCATAGGTTTGGTTTGCCAGAGACCATAAATACTGATCAGGCAAAGGCTTTTGTAGGAGATCAAGTTAAAGCCTTTGCAAGGGATTATGGTGTTAAATTAACCAACTCAACGCCATACTATGCTCAAGCAAATGGTCAAGTAGAGGCAGTAAATAAAACTTTGAAAAATATTTTGGCAAAAATGCTAGATGAAAATCCGAGATTCTGGCATACACAATTATCAGAGGTGTTATGGGCTTATAGAACATCTTATAAAGAAAGCATAAGGACTACCCCATATGCTCTTACATTTGGCCATGACGTTGTATTACCTATGGAGATAACTATTCCTTTGTTGAGAGTGGCATTACAAAATGAATTCCTACCTCAGGAATACAGTGAAGCCATGATAGTAGAGTTAGAAAATTTAACTGAAGAGAGAATGAGAGCTTTAAATTCAATAGAAGTTCAGAAAAAGAAAATGGCGAAGGCTTATAATAAGAGAGTGAAATATAAAACTTTCACTGTCGGAGACATAATAAGAGAGTGAAATATAAAACTTTCACTGTGGGAGACATTGTATGGAAGTTGATTTTGCCAGTTGGATCTAAAGACCCAAGATTGGGCAAGTGGTCCCCAACTTGGGAAGGACCATTTAAAGTGTTGGATGTGATTCCTAAAGGGGCATATCGTATAGAAGAGTTATCAACCGGCAAAGTAATAAAGTCAATTAATGGACGATTCCTAAAAAGGTATTTTTCTACCTTATGGGAATCTGTCCAGAAAGGAAAATGAGAAATAGAATTAGATGGCCACTGAAAACAGCTTATCTTAGCCTTATACCTGCTAGCAAAAATATCCATCAAATACCAATTATCTATAAGAAAATTGTTCCAAAACCCAAAAGCAACCACACCCATCATCATAAAAAAACCAAATGTCCATGCCTATGCAGATAAGAAAGAAAAGGAAATTGTTTTAAGCAGAAGAAAGAGAAGGCTCAGTGGCCGGTAACCAAGCAGGAATCATAGGTATATCTTGCCAAACCTTCATCAAACGATGCTCCTCAGCCTTTGCCTGAACACAATTATTCTCCCGTACGGATACTTCAGCAGTAGAACTCCCATAGTCTTGACCCATCTTTTTAGCCTTGTCCCATGCAGCCGAAGCTTTTAGTTTTGTAGATCTCACCAGAGCATTCTTGTCAGCCAGAATCCTTTCTTTTTGAGCCAACTCGGCTTGAAGGGCTATTATTTGCGCATGGAGAGAAGTAATGTCTGAAGTTATGGTGAACTCCTCTGTCTTGATTGAATTTTCATTGGCACGGAGAACCTTTAATTCAGCCAAAGTCTTGTCAAGCTCTGATTTCCTCATTCTGCGAGCATTTAGCAAAGCTTCAAAAGTGGTTCTTTTTTCCAATTGAATTTCAAATTGCTTGACAAGGTCTTCAATACCAGCAATATGAGGATACAGAGGAGCAACATGAACAGAATATTCAGGCTTTTTAGCAAGGATTATGTAATTTTTCAATATTTCTTTAGCCATGGTGGCAGTCATTTTGTCAAGGCTATACTCAAGGAGTACTAAAAACTGAGTTTTGGCCGTTTCAGCTTCTGTATCAGTAGGGATAGGACTGGAAGGAGGTGAAGCCAGGGGAGTACTGATTCCTTCTTCTTTAATTTCAACCAAAGGATTTTCAAATGAAGCAGCCCAGGCATCTAAGTCATCAGGAATGTCAGAGAGATCAATGAGAGGTTCTGGTTCAGCCATAGAAGATGTAGCTGTAGATCTTTTGTCTGGAGAAAAATAGGGAGAGAAGCTAACAGTGGGTTTTTGAATGGAAGGAGTAGGGTGATGTTCAGAAGGGTCACTGTCGTCCCTAGAAAGGTCAATATGGGTGGATTGCGAGGAGGATCTTGATCGATTTTTGACACGTTGGGAAGATCTATTAGGCAGAGTATCAGGAGGAGTAAAAATCCTTTTCTATTTTGGAGTTCTCTTTGGAGGAGATGGCTTCTCTTGCTTAACAATGATTTGACTTGTTTTGAAAGATGGAGTCACAGCTGCAAAAGAATTCACAGGTCAGGAAAATAACAAGTAAGTAATTTTCATGTCAAAATAAGATTGATCAAAACCTTAAACATAAATATTTTCGGAGGTGTCAATGGTTGCAATCAAAACTGCCATGTCACGATGCAAATCTGGATAAGGAGTAAAGTAGAAGAATGGAGAATCTGGAACACCATAACCAAACTCTTGTTTATCCTTCATCCATGCGAAATAACAGGCTGCTCTGTGCTTTCCCATTAAGAGTTTTTGAATGTCTTGATGAGAATCTTTTTCTGTATTAAAAAGAATTCCTGCTTTCAGAGTTTTGGTAGGAGCTATAACCAATGGTTTTTTCTCAACCGAGGGAGGAGCTGCTAGGGTTTGAAGCTGCTTCAAGAGAGTTCCCAGGTTTACCATGGAAATTCGCTGCTTAAAAGCATCACTCCACTAGTCTTTGAAACGCTGAGTACATGAAGGATTATTTGGGAGAGCTTCAATACGAAAGGAGGAAAGTTTTTCTTCATATGAGGAATTAATTTGAGGAATTTCAGAGTCTGATTCAAATATCACCCTAGTTGTGGGAGGATTATTTCTAGAAAAGATGAAGGGAGGAAGTGGAAAGTCTTGGCAAAATCCAAATTGTCTACAAAGCAAATTGGATGGATATATTTCTACACCAACTTTTTTGTTCCTATATTCAAAATTCCCAGCAAAATGAAGATCCCTCACAATAAGGTAAGACCCCCAAATCTTACTTTGAATATCCACACTAGAGGGATAGAAGGGAGAGACTTGAGAAAACCATTCAGGTCCATACCAACGAGATGCAAATGTGAAAAACAAATGGTTCTCACGGTCAATAGAAAGGCTCCAGAAAAACTGAAAGTAAAACTGGAAGGACTTGAAAGGGAAATTGGCATGAAACCATCGAGAGGCATAAGTCTGATAAAATCTAGTTTCTGAAGGGGTGACAACAATTTCAGGGAAATACTCATATAGCCAACACTGTAAAAGCCATAGAGGACCTCCTGTGGGATAAAGAGAAGATGTAGACAGAACACCAAGACCTCTGTAAAGATGGGATAGCAAATAAGGAGCCAGGGCAAGCTTACGACCAGATGCTAAGGCCATAGCGACACGATGGTATTCTTGAGTTATCTGTCCAGAGGGACAACAAAGGGCAAATCGACATAGCCACATGAGAAGAAAAGCACAATGTTCTTGAACAGTAATCTCAGTGGACGAACCACATTCAGATGGAATGTAGTTTGTCCATGTACAAGTAGCTTTCTTGTAATCGAACTCAAAATCAAAGACTGGAGAATAAGCAGCACTAGGGATTTCACCAGTGGATGGAAGACCAGTATGGGCACAAATGTCAAAAACTGAAGGGGACATGGGACCACAAGGGAATGTAGACATTATGAGATTTGCTCCAGAAATAGATAGTAGCCGCAAGAAGTTTGTAGTTTAATTCATAAGACTGTTTACATAACTGTAAGTGGTCATATATCCCTAAATCAACCCAGAGTCTCCTATAGTGAGGTTCCAGACGATTCATCCAGGTAGTCCAATTGGGCAAAGGGTTAAGCCAGCATCTATGGGATTTTCTACACGACCATTCGTCCCAACAAATATAACCATTTTCAAAGAGAAGTTCTTCTTCATTGTAAAACAGAGTAAAAGACCCTAAACTCTCGGGATAAGAAGAAGTATTCAAAACAGGGCCAATCCGAAGGGAAGAAGACAATACCTGCTCGGAGATATCACTAGAGAGATCGATCAATTTGGTTTGGAAGTCTTGCGGGAGGCGAGACGAGGAAGAAACAGTCATGGAAACCAAGAGACAAGAAGATGATGAAAGATGAAAAAACTGCGAAGTTATGGGAAAAAGGAAGGGTTTAAAGATATAGTAATGTGATAAGACGGTTAGACGGCTGATTTGAATTTTGAAAAACTTATTGGGAAAGTAAGATGATAAGGCCGCGTCTGGATAATTGACGAGATGCAGAAGACGTTACATAGTAATAGGAGGGAAGGCCAAACACGATCAAGGTCTGCACAAGAATCATGTAGAGCAATAATGAAAAAGCAATATTCAAGGGGAAGTAACATGTGGAGATGGGTCAGTTTGCCAAAGATATTTACTGAATATAAAATTTTTATACTTTTCTTTTAGCCAATAAATGGCTAAACAAAATATAAAAATAGGGGGCAAAGTGTTCACATCAAAATTAGCCAACCAATGAAGAGGTGACACATGGCTAATTAAATCAAGGAAGAAGCAATGATTTGGCAATACAGAGGATGGACGCAC
>JAESVK010036344.1:0-14378 GCA_017140935.1 Hamamelis virginiana | reverse complement strand
TAGTGTCTAGATGTTGTTGGAAAGTAGATCCAAGTCTGCAATGGAGTTTTTGGGTTTGGTTTTGACTTGCTTGCCGAATTTGGTGGGTTTTATATGGTTGATCGGTCCAAACAAGGGAGGTTATTTCCTTGTTCGTGATCAAGATTTAAATTTATAAAACTACTCGTGCTTAGAACCTCAATTCGTTGAAAATATAGTTTTTGCACGGGTGTCGAACACAGGGACTAATGGCTGAGTTATAAGAAGTTATTCTGATTCTGATTTTAGTTACCAAACAGATTCTTGATTTTGTAAGGTTGGTTGTTTAAACTAGCAAGCATGAAAATATGTTTAAATCTTAATTAAAGGAAATCCCCGGGTTTTGAATCCACTTTAGTTAGGGTATTGATATGCATATGATTAATGCAAAGGCTTTGCAATCGTTTATGATCGGTGATGATCCAAACTACAAGAATAAATCATCAAAGATATTTTACGCTTGTATTCAAATAGTGAACTCGTCCGAATAAGGCATAACCTGTCAAGCGAAGCATGCACAGGTTATCCTAACTAGGTATGAGCCGACTAAAGAATACTAACGTATTCAAATAATACTATTGCACAACCGATATGAATATAATCACAGAAAACATTCATATGAAAGGATAAAAGATTCATTGAAGAGCGGATTGCATAGAACAGCAATCTCTCAACGTTGTACAATTATCATAACCTATTACAAAACCTTGAACCTTAATCAATACATAATCAAACCACTAACCAAGCTTCATCTACCCCCAAGGAAAAGAGTTTAGCTGCTCATAGTCGGGGCTGAATCACCGGAGGTCTTCGTTCCTTCCATGTGCAGCCAATATCTCCGTTGAATGGTTGAAGAATGATGAGAGCAAAAATCCGATGTTATTCCTCAGTCTGGGATGATAGTAGTTAGCCCTTAGGTCTCCCAAAAAGTCTTTAAATAGTGTACTTGCCCTTTTCTCCCGAGATCTGCCGAATCTAGTCCATTCCTTATTTGCTAAAAAGGAATTTTAAACAGTTTAGGAAACTGCCCGCATCAGACCTATCGATAGGCCTGGAGCCCTATCGATAGCCCTATCGATAGGCCTATCGATAGGCCTAGAGACCTATCGATAGGTGATGTGTGCAGATGCTGGAATTCTGCATAATTCTTCAACCTGAGAGCCTACCTATCGATAGGGCTGGTGGCCTATCGATAGACTTGGGTGTATTTTGCATAAAAACCTTTGATCCTCTGCTTTTCACGCTCGGCGTTCATCCCGGCATGCTGCATTTGCTCCCATGCATCCATTTGCTCTCTTTGGGTTGTTGATTATGGTCATTTTGATGGAATTTAACCTACACAAGACGAAAAACATACATAAGACTAAAAACTAATCAAATCAAAGTACTTACATTGTAAAACTGCCGATTGTTAGCCTTGAATGCTTTAAAATGAAGCTTGATTGTGGAACAATCACACCCTCCAACTTTGACTTTGCTAGTCCCTAGCAAACACTGAAAACAATGAAAACTAAAAACAACAAGAAATCAAAATAGGAGAAGAAGCAAATTAAGAAAGAGCCACTTTCGCAGGGAATCGCGATTGCACTTAGCATGTGCAATAAGCCTTTTAAACCCCTAGGTTCCCCCTAGTGGACGAGTTATAGTCTCGTGAGGGTTTGCAGAAATGACGCCCACAAACATAATGCTGACTTACAGTTAACTAAAAACAATTAAGCTCAAATCTTGTCTTTTCAATTCAAATATCTCATACGTTATGCAAACTACTCCACAGGATAGGCATACATAGTACACAAATTATCAAATAACTGAAAATATAGAACGTTCCAAATCGTGTAAGTGAAGTGAACCGATTATCCATTATTTTCCAAGCAGAATAAGCCTATAATTCAGATCCTGTAACGAGTTTCAACTTCGAATCTCACCTGGATGATCACTCTCAAAAAAAATATATTTCTCACGAAAGGTTAATTGGTTCGTGTAATATCCCGATAAGATTCATATAAGTTTCAAAACTCATATAATAGCACAAAGAGTTGACAGAGATGAAATGGAATGATAATGCATGTAATTTACATAAAGATTTAAGCACATATAATCATTTGATGTAAATGCGATCAAGAGAGAACAAGAATCAAAATTTGAATCATTTAGGACTTGATTTGGATTATAATGACCTTGGTTACAAAAGAAAGAAAGAGAACACCAAGATGGGATGACTTATAAAAACAGTTTGGATTACTACCCAAGCCATCTCATTTATTAACAACTAAAAACAACAAAACAACTCTAAGACATACTTAAACTGGACTAGACACACTTAACTAAAAGACTCAAAAGAACAACTCCGACTCAACCCCTGCCAACCAACTACTCAGCTCTATCACCCACATCCTCACAGTGTCCAACCTCATCTATATGAGTATCCCCAGCTGGGACCTCAGCTCTAGCCTCCTCAGGCTCTGCGAATAACGAGAAATCAAAGGCTGTAAGAGGAAGCTCCTGCTGGATACGCCATAAAACCCTCTGCCTAGCGGACTGCCGCTGAAGCTCGGCTCTAATCTGCTCATGCTCCCTCATCAAGGCCTGCTGCCCCTCCAATAACTGTCTCTGCCCATCCACTAACTGAAGTAGCAAACCCTCAATGCCGGAGGGATGGGCAGGTACAGACTCAGCTGGCCCAGATGGCCCTGACTCAGCTGGCCCAGATGGCCCTGAAGTAGTCTCGACAGGCTCAGATGGCACTGTCTCGGTAACTGCTGGCTGAGATGCTAGCTGTGGTGGCTCTGGTAATGTGCCCTGACGCCTCAATAACGCCGACTGAGCAGCTCTCAAACTCCTCGTCAATGTGACTGGAGTAATAGGTCCCTCTCCCCATAAACTCTGCTCCGATGACTTACACCCAGCCTCAATGCATCGCTGTGTAATCATCTGGGGAAAGGGCATGTTCTGCTGAGGTGGACAGAGCTGGATAAACGAACGCATCTCTCTGAAGATCAGATGGGCAATGTCAATCTCGTCCTCGCCCATAAAAGCTATCAACAACCTGATCATATCCAAGTGGATGCTGCTATCTGTCCCTCGAGGTCTCAAGTTGCATAAAAGCAACTTGATCATCACCGCATATATAGTCTTCATAGTGCCACTCGTGAAATTACTCCCGGAGTATCGAGCTGGGTCAACACAGACAATCTGAGCACACTGGGCTGGCGACAACAGAGGGTGCTCAATATCATCCTCAGCAGGAGGAAATGTGATGGATGCAGGAACGGGGCGCTCACAACCCAAGTACTGTGCAATCCAATCCACAGATAGCTCGACTGACCGCTTGCCCACTTGGGCAACCAACATCTCATCATCACGCTCGTGTGTCCGTGCGACCGAATAAAACTCTCGCACTAAAGAGGGTTTATAACCCTTTCCCTTCGTCAACCAAGCTGTGAGGTGTCGCCACTCCAGACGAGTCACGAGCGGTGTTTCTTCCAAAAATTTCGAGGCATCCACAAACCTCTCCACATTGAACTTCTTTTCCTTCAGCACATCTGCCCAACTCTTTACCTCCGTTTTCTGTTTTTTTTGTGGTGGTGGTCTTTCTTTTCGGGAAGTACCAGACCATTTGGCGGGCCTAGATGTCAGAGGCTTTTTGATGCCTCCAGTAATACCAATAGTCGGGTGCTCGGTGTCCACCTCATACGGGTCAAAGAACTCGCTGTCATCATCAGACTGGACCCTAGAATCTGACCCAAGAGGTCGCCGGAACGTAGGATCAGAGGCGGACTCACTGTCCGAATCAGTGCTATCCTCGAAAACTACCCTCTGTCCCTTACCCACAGACGGGTTCTTCGTACGCGCCGGTCTAACTGGCGGTACCTCTCGAACGATAGGCCCTGCCTCCGGTCTCGTCTCCGGCTGATCCGGATGGACTACAACAGATTTCCCTTTATCTAAGGGAATAGCAGGCTGCTTTTGGCGCACCATTCTCAAAATTTCACAATCTCAAACTGATCACTTCTCCCCACCACAACCTCAAGTCACAAACACAGTAAACACAATACAGCGAAATTTCCCACAGCAGCAATTATCACATATAATGAACAGAAAGTAAAATCCCTCTAAACACAACCCAAACAACTACTCAATTCCTACTCCAAAGAAACAAATTTCACAACCCCACGACTGACCTTAATTCCGAAGAGTGATGGAGCTGTGAAGAACCAAAATCTTGAAGCCTCGCCGGAGTTATGACCGAAAAATCTGTTTGGTGAGAGCCGGCAGTGAGAGGAGGTGCTATAGTAGTGGCTATGGCAGTGAGAGGAGGTGCTATCGTAGTGGCTATTGTAGTGAAGCTGAGCAGAGGAGATGGTGAGAGAAACAGAGAAGAGAGAGAGCAGAGGAGCTGCACAAGTGCCGCAGCTGCTGTGGTGGAGGTTGGAGGTGGAGATGGCGGTTGTGGGTTTGAAGACGAAAAGGCGCGGGAGAGAGAGAAGGAAAAAGGAAGAAAATAGAGAAGAAAAGAAAAGAGAAGGAAAAGAAAATAGGAAGAAAAGAAAAAAGAAGAAAAAACGGAATACAAGTGGTGCGGTGCTCGCGTGGCCCCGAAAATTTTTTTTGAAATCTAGGTTACCCCTATCGATAGGGTTGAGGACCTATCGATAGGTGTGGGGCTCGGTCTGCAGGGAATTGAAACAGAGGATGAAACCTATCGATAAGGTATATGACCTATCGATAGGCCTATCGATAGGGTTGAGGACCTATCGATAGGACTTGGCTCGGTCTGCAGGACTTCAACACTGAGGATGTAACCTATCGATAAGGTATATGACCTATCGATAGGCCTATCGATAGGGTTTGAGACCTATCGATAGGAAGAAGGAAAATTGCACCATAAACATTATGTTTCTTCAATTCCAGGCGGCATAAGACATCTCACAAGCTCACACCACTATACACAAGACCAAACGACTCAAAAACACAATGAACACCCACGGCTACCTAAGTATTTGAAAAATTGGACTTAACGGCTCAAAATCGGGTACAAAAGGAGCTATGACTGACTTAAACCAAGTGAAAGGCTTACAAACTCAGAATGAAAGCCTAAAATCATATTCTAAAAATTTTGTTTAATGTTCTCAATTGATCACAATTCATCTATGACACATATGCACTTAATCAAGTAACAATACAGTGCATAATCAGTCGAATAACCAAATAGCTGGACGAGTAAATATGAAAATTTGTGCCCCAAAACAACAAGATTGGCTCAAAATATGCATGAATGGTTATAAATCTCCACTCTAAACGAGAATCTTCGTCACATACTTATCTGCTACAGATAATATTCAAATTGATTCGTGCACGTGCAGTGTAATTAGGAACAAACTAATTCAAAGTTCGGAGATAATTTATGCACAAAGTATAGTATCATGGGTATTATGATGCACAATATTTGAGAAATTGTTGTTAACAACAAGAAATGAGAAAATTTTTCTAGCTGACTGCAAGACAAGAGGCAAAATATATAATCAGAATAATGGAATCACAAATGGAATCACAAATTGAAATGCATGTGAACTCCCACCCTCCAACTTAGATCCTCTCATTGTCCCCAATGAGGAAGAAGAAAGAATGCAAGTCAGGAAGAAAAAGACTCAAACGACAATAAAGTGAAGAATGAACACCCCCTCCAACTTGGTCCTAGCATTGTCCCCAATGACGGAGAATATCAAAGACTGGAACGAGAAGGACGGATAATTCAAGTACGGACAAAAGCTAATAAAAACTAAAGTTACAACATGGGTTTCCTCCCAAGAAGAGCTAAGTTTAACGTCCTCAGCCAGACGTAGTGGTAGTTCTCAGTCGAACTCATAAGTGGGATCCTCAAGATCCATAGACTCAACCACCATACCATCCCGAGTCAAATCCCCATTCCCAAATCCCTCAATGTAAGGTTTTAGCCTTTGGCCATTCACCGTAAATGAAGAGCTATTACGGGGATTGTGAATCTCAATAGCACCGTGGGGAAAGACATTGGTAACCGTGTAAGGCCCATCCCATCGAGACCTTAGTTTGCCCGGAAATAATCGCAACTTGGAATTAAAAAGCCAAACTCGTTGATTAGGCTCAAAAGTTTTTCGAGTAATATGTTTATCATGAAATTCCTTCATTTTGGCCTTATAAATTTTTGAACTTTCATATGCCTCGTTGCGAATTTCCTCAAGCTCACTAAGTTGAAGTCGGCGGTGAGAACCTGCTTCCTTCATCTCGAAATTAAACTGACGAATAGCCCAAAGGGCTTTATGTTCGAGCTCAACGGGAAGATGGCATGGTTTTCCATAAACGAGCCGGTAAGGGGACATACCAATGGGAGTTTTATAAGCTGTACGGTAAGCCCAAAGAGCATCGACAAGTCTCAAAGACCAATCTTTACGGTCGGGCTTGACCGTTTTCTCCAAAATATGTTTAATCTCCCGATTGGATACTTCCACTTGCCCACTAGTTTGGGGATGATATGGGGTCGCGACTTTATGGGTAATGGAGTATTTGGCAACAAGTGCCGCAAAAGGTTTATTATTAAAGTGTGAACCTCCATCACTGATGATAGCCCTAGGACACCCGAATCGAGAGAACACGTTCTCTTGAAGGAATTTCAGAACTACCTTATGATCATTCGTCCCAGTGGCAACTGCCTCTACCCATTTAGACACATAGTCCACAGCCACTAGGATATATTCAAAACCATGAGAGATGGGAAACGGTCCCATAAAATCAATACCCCAAACATCAAAGATTTCTACTATAAGAATCGGGTTCAAAGGCATCATATCTCTCTTGGACATAGAGCCCATCTTCTGGCAATTATCACAGGACCTACAGAAGTCCATAGCATCTCGAAACAGGGTAGGCCAATAGAAACCACACTGAAGAACTTTAGCAGCGGTTTTCTTGCCACTAAAGTGTCCACCACAAGCCAGAGTGTGGCAGAACTTCAAAATCTCATGCACCTCATTCTCAGGGATGCATCGGCGGATCACTTGGTCCGCACAGTACCTAAACAAAATAGGATCCTCCCAAAAATAATTTCTAATTTGTGAAAAGAATCGATCCTTATCCTGTTTGGCCCAAGTAGATGGTATAAGCCCTGTAGCTAAATAGTTAACAATGTGAACGAACCAGGGCAACGAAACCTGAGAAACTGCAAATAACTGCTCATCGGGAAATGAATCCCGAATCGGAAGGGTATCACTATCCTTATCAGCTAGAATCCTAGATAGGTGATCAGCAACTACATTCTCCGATCCTTTCTTATCCTGAATTTCAAAATCGAATTCTTGCAAGAGAAGAATCCATCTAATCAACCTAGGCTTGGTCTCTTTTTTGGACAGAAGGTACCGTAGAGCAGCATGATCAGAGAAAACAATAACTTTTGACCCTAACAGATAAGAACGGAATTTATCTAAGGCATAGACAACAGCTAGTAACTCTTTTTCAGTGGTGGTGTAGTTCATTTGAGCATCATCAAGAGTTTTACTAGCATAATATATAACTCGAGGAAATTTATCTATCCTTTGACCCAAAACAGCCCCTATAGCATAGTCAGACGCATCACACATAATCTCAAAGGGATAGGACCAGTTCGGGGGCTGCATAATAGGAGCAGTGCTCAAGAGAGAGCGCAGTGTGGTAAAGGCTTTCAGACAAGCCTCATCAAAGACAAAGGGAACATCCTTGGCAAGAAGATTGCACAAAGGCCTAGAGATTTTACTGAAGTCTTTGATAAATCGCCGGTAAAAACCGGCATGTCCAAGGAAGGACCTAATCTGCTTGACGGTGGTAGGGGGTGGCAACTTAGCAATTAACTCAACTTTTGCACGATCAACCTCAATACCACGACTAGACACCACGTGTCCTAAGACAATACCTTCACGAACCATAAAATGGCTCTTTTCCCAACTCAGGACCAAATTGGTTTCACAACAACGCTTTAGGACCTTGGACAGATTAGAGAGGCATGAATCGAAAGAAGAACCAAAAACTGAAAAATCATCCATGAAAACCTCTAGAAAATCTCCAATCATGTCAGAGAAAATGGCCGTCATACATCTTTGGAATGTACTAGGAGCATTGCATAGGCCGAATGACATGCGCCTATAGGCAAAAGTGCCAAAAGGGCAAGTAAAGGTGGTCTTCTCTTGGTCCTCGGGGTATACGGCAATTTGGTTATATCCAGAATAACCATCTAAAAAACAATAAAAGCTCTGCCCCACAAGTCTTTCTAGAATTTGGTCAATGAATGGAAGTGGAAAGTGATCCTTCCTAGTCCTAGAATTAAGCTTCCTATAGTCGATGCATACTCGCCACCCAGTGGTAGCTCGAGTAGGGACTAGAATACCCTCTTCATTTGCAACTACAGTTATTCCGGACTTTTTAGGCACAACTTGGGTAGGAGCTACCCAAGCACTGTCAGAAATGGGGTAGATGATACCCGCATCCAACAACTTCACGACTTCCTTCATAACCACTTCCTTCATGTTGGGATTGAGCTTTCGCTGCATTTCCCGTGAAGGCATAGCTCCTTCCTCAAGATGGATTCGGTGCATGCAAATAGATGGATCTATACCCTTAAGATCGGCAACCGACCACCCTATGGCTTGTTTATTCTCATCTAGAACTTTCATGAGTTCACTCTCCTGCTCTACACTCAAATCAGAAGCAATGATAACCGGCAAAGAATCATTATCACCTAGAAACTTATACTTAAGATTTGCCGGTAAAGGTTTCAGCTCAAGTTTCGGGGCAATCTCTAGAGATGTAGGCATGGAAGTACTAGACAATTGAGGCAAGGCCTCGACTTTAGGCTTCCAAGGTAGGTTGCCTAATGCAGGAGTTGACTCGAGAATCTGATTCACCTCTAGAATAGACTGGTCAATATCAAAATCCTCATAATTAAAATGTGCCAGACATGACTCTAAAGGATCCTGAGACAGAATAAAAGGCAAAGCCTCCTCGACTGCATGGTCAATGACATCTACAAATGAGCACTCCTCAAAGTGATGAGGGTGTGTTACAGCATGGTACACTTGAAGCTTAGCCTTCATATTACCAAATGAAACTTCCATGATACCCGACCGACAATGCAGGACTGCATTTGCAGTCACAAGAAGAGGTCGACCTATGATGACAGGAATTTGAGGTCTAGTGGTATTTACAGGCTCCATGTCTAGAACAATAAAATCGGCCGGAAAGACAAAAGACTCGATCTTAACTAACACATCCTGTAACACACCCCTAGGAACCTTGGTCGACCTATCGGCAAATTGTAACACGGTGGGTGTAGGTTTGAGCTCACCGAGCTCCATCTTCTCATACACAGAGTATGGAAGAATATTTTCACTGGCCCCATAATCAATTAAGGCCCGGTCTACATAGTGACTCCCTAAGAAGCATGGAATAGTCGGGGTACCCGGGTCTTTACGTTTGACAGGGACGTGGTACTGAACCACAGCACTTGCTACATCCGAGAGGACCGCTGATTTAGCGAAATGCACACGCTCCTTGCGTTGCTGAGTACATAGGTCCTTCAAGAATTTAGCATAAGAAGGGATCTGCTTAATGGCATCTAAGAGTGGAAGATTAATGTGCACTTGCTTAAAAACTTCTAGCATTTCACTCAAAGACGCTCCCTTCTTCTTTCCTCTAACAGGCGCAACTAACGCCGATGGGAATGGAGCCTTGGGCAAATAGGATGCCAACGGATCATCAGAATTAGAGGGAAAGTTATCCCTCTTAGGCTCACTCATTACCCCCTTCCCTTTCTCATTCTCACTCTTTTTCTTTTCACTCACTTCCCCAACCTTAGGAACTCTAGACACATTCCCATCCTCATTAACTCTCTCCTCAACCTTATTATCAACAATTTTTCCGCTTCTCAAAGTAGTGACCGCTTTTACCTCCTCATGATAGTGAGAGTCCTGTGAAGAAGAACTCTCAGCCAAGTGTGCCCCTTTAGGGTTATTGATGGGTTGACTCGGAAGTCTTCCCTCCTCTCGACGGCTCAGAGTAGCCGCGATTTGTCCAACTTGAGTCTCTAACTTAGCAATGGATTGCGAATGGGAGCTCAGGAGTTGACTATTAGCTTCAATGTTTTTCAGAGCTTTAAGAACTTGCTCTTCGAAACCACTACTTCTTTGGCTTTGAGGTGTTTGTGAAGGATGGACACTTTGGTTTGGAGACTAGGACTGAAGGTGAGGTGGTCTATAAGGTGGGGCAGCATTAGAATTTCCCCCTTGGAAGTTGGACCTAGGGGCTTGCTGATAGGTATTACTCGACCCTTGGAACTGGTTTCCTGTCCCTTGGGAAGGTTGAGACCACCGCAAGTTAGGGTGACTCTTCCATCCCGGATTATAAGTATTTGAGTAAGGATCATTCCTTGGGTTAGAGAACCCTTGGGCTGCATGGACCTGTTCCTGAACAAACTCGGGGTATTGGGGAGCCATAGGACACGACAGAGTGTCATGACTAGTATCTGCACAGATGTCACACACCGCACTCACTGGAGTGACAGACGAAGGAAAAGTCCTAGGTGGTTGACCTTGAGCAGCAAGCAGTTGATCCATTTTCACAGATAATGCCGCCACTTGTTGGTTTATCACTGTGGTACTCTCTACCTCATACACACCCTTCCTAGAATTAGAGGTTGAAGACGAACCTCTATCATTTTGATTCATCGAAGCCATAATGACCGAATCCTCACTGAGAATTTCGAATAAGTCCCATGCCTCCTCGGCACTCTTCCTTAAAATTGCACCTCCACTAGCAGAATTCACTAGACTCTTATCCTTAGCACATAGACCTTGGAAAAATGACTGGACAATTTGCCAATCAGGAATACCATGATGGGGACACAATCGAATGAGTTCCGTCATTTTCTCCCATGACTCATGAAACGACTCACCCTCTCTCTGAACGAAATGGGTAATAGCATACCTCATTTGAGTGGTACGACCAATAGAGTAGAACCTAGCCAGAAATAATGTCTGAAGATCAGACCAAGTGGTAACAGGCTCTGTGGTCCTAAGGGTGTTAATCCAGGTCTTGGCTTTATCTCGCAGAGAATACGAGAATAGGAGGAGTTTAATGGCATCAGCAGTGAGACCCTGAATTCTAATAGTGGAACAGATCCCTAAAAACTCAGTAAGGTGATCGTATGGATTCTCCCTATCCAACCCATAGAAGGTTGGTAACATCTGAAGTGTGGCATGACGAATCTCATACTGGACATTTTCAATATTAGGGATTTGGATGCAGGAAGGTGGAGTGAATGCACCAGGCATAAAGTGGTCTCTAATCATCCTAGGTGCTGGTTGGACTTGCTGTGGAACAACAACAGGTCGAGGTGGGTCTTGACCTTGGTTTTCCATTGGAATGACAAATTCTGACCCTAGATCGGGTCGACTCGCTCGAAGAGAACGTAAGGTACTTTCTAACTCTAGGTCAAGCGGTTGTAGGTCACAAGACACAGACCTTCTACCGTGCATGCAAATAACCCCCCAGATGAATGAGATGCAATGAGTGAATTTAAAAGATTATGAAAATAAACTTGAGATGAGAAGATACTCCCCTCGGTCCCGATTGCTAATCTTTATGCGGTCCTATCCAAAACTTTGACACCTGGGCAAAAATTTTATTTATTTTTTTTTTTTTGCAATTTGGCTTTTGCCTTAGCGCGCAAAATCTTCAACGGACCTGTAAGTCAACAACCTGAATCGAGAAGAAGGGAAGATCAGTAGAAACAGGAAAATAAAATCCTAAGCTACAACTAAAACAAGATCCATTATAAATTCTATAACCGTGCAATAGTCCCCGGCAACGGCGCCAAAATTTGATCAGCCCAAACAAGGGAGGTTATTTCCTTGTTCGTGATCAAGATTTAAATTTATAAAACTACTCGTGCTTAGAACCTCAATTCGTTGAAAATATAGTTTTTGCACGGGTGTCGAACACAGGGACTAATGGCTGAGTTATGAGAAGTTATTCTGATTCTGATTTTAGTTACCAAACAGATTCTTGATTTTGAAAGGTTGGTTGTTTAAACTAGCAAGCATGAAAATATGTTTAAATCTTAATTAAAGGAAATCCCCGGGTTTCGAATCCACTTTAGTTAGGGTGTTATTATGCATATGATTAATGCAAAGGCTTCGCAATCGTTTATGATCGGTGATGATCTAAACTACAAGAATAAATCATCAAAGAAATATTACGCTTGTATTCAAATAGTAAACTCATCCGAATAAGGCATAACCTGTCAAGCGAAGCATGCACAGGTTATCCTAATTAGGTATGAGCCGACTAAAGAATACTAACGTATTCAAATTATACTATTGCACAACCGATATGAATATAATCACAGAAAACATTCATATAAAAGGATAAAAGATTCATTAAAGAGCGGATTGCATAGAACGGCAATCTCTCAAAGTTGTACAATTATCATAACCTATTACAAAACCTTGAACCTTAATCAATACATAACCAAACCACTAACCAAGCTTCATCTACACCCAAGGAGAAGAGTTTAGCTGCTCATAGTCGGGGCTGAATCACCGGAGGTCTTCGTTCCTTCCATGTGCAGCCAATATCTCCGTTGAATGGTATGAGAATGATGAGAGCGAATATCACCGATGTTATTCCTCAGTCTGGGATGATAGTAGATACTCTTTAGGTCTCTCAATATGTCTTTAAATAGTGTACTTGCCCTTTTCTCCCGAGCTCTCCGAATCTAGCCCATTCCTTATTTGCTAAAAAGGAATTTTAAGCAGTTTAGGAAACTGCCCGCATCAGACCTATCGATAGGCCTGGAGCCCTATCGATAGGCCTATCGATAGGCCTAGAGACCTATCGATAGGTGATGTGTGCAGATGCTGGAATTCTGCATAATTCTTCAACCTGAGAGCCTACCTATCGATAGGGCTGGTGGCCTATCGATAGGCTTGGGTGTATTTTGCATAAAAACCTTTGATCCTCTGCTTTTCACGCTCGGCGTTCATCCCGGCATGCTACATTTGCTCCCATGCATCCATGTGCTCTCTTTGGGTTGTTGATTATGGTCGTTTTGATGGAATTTAACCTACACAAGACGAAAAACATACATAAGACTAAAAACTAATCAAATCAAAGTACTTACATTGTAAAACTGCCGATTGTTAGCCTTGAATGCTTTAAAATGAAGCTTGATTGTGGAACAATCAGTTGATTCTTTCTTTCTTCTTCCTTTTTGGCGGGGCATTAAGCGATTCTATGTCCCGGTTTCTTGCAATGATAGCAATTGTCATTGAAGCTTGAGCTTCCTCCTTGATTAGGCTTCCCAAGAGCTCTTCTTCTTCTCAAGAACTTTTGGAATTTTCTCGTGATGAGTGTCATGTCTTGATCATCATTCTCATTAAATTCATCATCACTATCATCATGAGAGGTAGATTTGAGTGCAAGATTTTTCTTGAGTTTTTCATCCTCTTGCCTTTTCAATGTAGTTTCATGAGTCAATAGAGAGCCAAAAAGATCGTCTATGTCAAGTGTATCCAAGTCTTTGGATTCTTGAATAGCCATAACTTTTGATTCCCATGACTTAGGAAGAACTACAAGAATTTTTGAGATGATATCCCAATTTGTGATAGTTCTATCAAGAGCTTTCATTTCATTAATAATATGGGTAAAACGAGTAAACATAGAACTAACACTTTCATTTTCTTCCATTTTAAATAATTCATAATCTCTCATAACCATGATGAGTTTAGAACGTTTTACCTGTTTTGTGCCTTCATATGTTACCTTTAGTTTCTTCCACATTTCTTGAGCGGTGTCGCACCAAGAAATTCGGTTGTATTCGGCATCACTCACGGCACAATAGAGTACATTCTTTGCTTTGGAATTTACTTGAATTTGCCTCATCTCATTTTCGGTCAATTCATCCAAGTCTTTGGGTACTTGAGTTCCACCTTCTTCAGTTTTATATATAACTTTGTTTCCCTTCAAAATAACTCTCCAAACACCCATATCATATGATTCAATCCATATTTGCATTCTATTTTTCTAGCTATTATAAATTTCACCATTGAAAAATGGAGGTCGGTCAACGGAATGGCCTTGTAGAAAGCTCGATTCCCTTATGTTTGCCATGATCTTTAACTCAAGATAACAATCAAATATTGAGCACTAGCTCTGATACCAATTGTTGTCCCAAGTATGAAACCCTAGAGGGGGGTGAATAGGGTTTATGGCAAACTTTTCAATTAATTACCCAATAAAAATTAGTGTTCAATTACTAATAACAGAGGCAATAATATAAATGCAAGTAATTGAAAGAGAGT
>JAESVK010036328.1:0-10514 GCA_017140935.1 Hamamelis virginiana | reverse complement strand
TGCCACACCACAGGACATGCCACCCGGAAATCCACCTTGATTGACCTCAAGAGAAATAGGCAAAGTGCCGTATGCAGGTAGAGAACCATCCACGGCAGGTAAGGACACTGCAGAAGTAGCTACACAAGGGTTAGCCGCAGCTAAGACTGGGCACCCATCACCCTCATTCGACTGCCCCAAGTCACTTGCCCCACCATTATCAAGACCAAAAACTTGGGCGGGAAACCGAGTAGAACAGGCAACAATCCCATGAGCTACACCCATGGTACTCACGTCCTCTTTCTCTATAGTTCCCACACCAGAGCTTGCATCCAAGGTGGACTGCACCTCTTTCTCTATAGTTCCCACAGCATTGCTCACAGCTTCACAAGCAAGGGACTGCAAACCAAAAACTTCCCCATCTTCTTCACTATCAAAAGCACTAACATGGCATTTGGGACAGTCGTCATCTCCATAAGTATCACAAGAACAGCAAGACACACTATCCTTATCAAAATCTTCTGCATCACTCACTCTACCTTCATCAACACAACCACACTACCCTTCGAATCATCCCCAGTAACAGCTAGGGTTGAACCACCAAAACCATGAGCTTGAGAACAAGAAAATAAAATGGCATCAAGCTCTTTGCCATCGACCAAAGCCTTACCTTCTCGGGCTAACAATTCTACAAGACCCAGTTTAACAACAGCACATCTATGCAGGTCCATTCTCTCCCGGATTTGGGTGCAAAGAACAGAAGCAAGCTCTTCTAAATTCCATTTCTTAATTTCCATAAGCTTGAGAACAAGCTTAACCTCATTTGAGTCTTCCTCAACTGGATTGCTAGAGGAACTTCCAACACCATCAACAGGGACATGTTCATGAAACTCTTTGAGGGACATTTTTGAACCAAGCTTCAAACCAGAATTCTTACCCATAATAACAACATAAACAAGATCAAACTAAAGAAACAAATACAGAAGCAAGCAACGAACAGAAATCCACGTGAGTGGCTGTAGTGGGGAGGATCCTTGTTTAGTTCCTAGTGCAGCCGGTTCCCAAGAGGATTCT
This sequence comes from Hamamelis virginiana, assembly GCA_017140935.1. Lineage (NCBI taxonomy): Eukaryota > Viridiplantae > Streptophyta > Magnoliopsida > Saxifragales > Hamamelidaceae > Hamamelis > Hamamelis virginiana. The sequence goes on along the minus strand of JAESVK010036328.1, from coordinate 9,461 downwards.
TATGTTGCACCAGATGATAATGTTAATATTAAAAACAATAACAGAGTAAACCATAAATATGGAGGTTTTTAGAGAGAGAAACTCTGGGATAGGGTGATTTCCCTCCCTTGTTTAGGAAGTCTTGCAGAATTAGAGTGGTTTTCTGTGTTTTTTGGTTCTTTGATTAGTTTGCTCTTGCTTTGCTGATTGTTCTTCTTTTACTTGTTTTATGGGTAAGAATTCTGGCAAGAAGGGTGGTTCTAAGATGTCTCTCAAGGTTTTTCATGAAAATGTCCCTGTTGTTCATGAACTTGGTAATCCTGGTGTGGTTGGAATTGGTTCTGGTAATGAGTCTTCTCATGACTCCTTTGAGGTTAAACAGGTTCTTCTTCTTTTGGAAGCAAGGCACTGGAGTTTGGAAGAGCTTGCAAATGTTCTTTGCAGCCAAATCCGAGAGAGAGTGAACTTGCAAAGTTGCTGTGTTATCAAGAAGGGCCTCGAGGTTTTGCTTGCACGAGAAGGAAAGGCTTTGGCTGCCGGAAGGGAGCTTGATGCCATTTTAAGTTCTAGCAATATTGTTTCAGAGGGTAGTAAGGATGTTGTTCAAGGGGTTGTTGAGCAGGTTGAGCAGGATGTTCATGAGGAACACGAGGAGCATGGTGTGCATGTAGAACAAGATGTGCATGAGGTGCAAGATGATGACAATTGCAGTGGGCTTTCCTGTACGTGCGGTAGTCATGAAGAGTGTTCTCTATGCGGTGATAGTGACTTTGAGTCTGAGTTAGGAGAGGTTAATGGTGGTTTTACTGATGTAGATGAGGTTCCTGTGGTGGGTGCTTCCGAAGGTGTTCCTTCTGTTGCTAAAGGTGACGGGTTCGGCGGTTGTAGCTTGGCTGAGATGCAGGTGATATCTCCCCCGTCGATTGATAGCGTCTCTTCTCCTCTTTCTGCTCACGCCACTTTTTTTGCAGAAGTTGGTGCGGCTGCAGCCACTGCTATGGCTTTTCCTGCTGCTAATCCGGATTTTGCAGGGTTTTCAAAGTCTGGTTTGACGTCTGCAACGCCATGTCCTGCTTTGGTAGGATCTGCTTCTGCATACGGTACGTTATCACCATCTCGTCAAGTCAATCTCTCAAGTGGATGTGGTTTGCTGGTTGAAGGGTCTGACGGCATTCTAGAAGGTGGTCAAGTTAGCTTGAATGGAGTTGGCAGTATAGTTAAAGGGAATGCTCTGCATGCAACTCAGGTTCTTCATTCTTGTGATGGTGTCTTTTCCGAGGAACAGCGTGGTGCTGCTGGTTATAGTAGCACGGTTTCTAGTTCTTCTCCAAATGTCATTCTGGTTAGTGGAAGTCCAAGTGGAAACGCATTAAATGCTAGTAGAAAGTCTGATGGTGCTAGTCAAATGTCTTATCCTCGTGTAGCAGCTGGTGCAAGTGAGGATGTTACTCTTGATGCGCAAGTGGAGTCTTTTCCTCACTTGGTTGGTGAGAATGCATTAAATGCATTATTTGCAAATGACTTATCGCTTACACGTGGAAATGAAAGAGCTATGGGTGTAGATGCGTGTCCTATTGTGGAAATTGGAGGCTTTAATTATCCAAATAAAGAAATTGGAGGCAATGTGAATTGGAGATTTGAGAAGGATAAAGCTGCCTTGGGTGTGAATGCATTAAATGCATTAAAGGAAAGTCAATCATGTGGGGCCGTATCTCAAGGTGGCTTGTCTACAAGTGCTGAAGGTGGCTTGTCTACCTTTGGAATAATGATGGCTAATGGGGCCGTATCTCAAGGTCTTGACGTGCAAACGAAGGTGACTCCTCATGAGGATGGTGTTTGTGCTTTAAGTGCATTAAATGCAAATGTATTATCTCCTCCACGTGGAGCTGCTAGTGTAGTGGGTAGCCTTATGCATAATAGTGATGGAGTGTGTGATGGGGATTTGGTTTCATTTAAAAATTCTCTTGGGTCCGGGTCTCATAACCATGCGTGTGGGGATGTAGTGTCTTGTGGAGTTGGTGGGGTTGATATTCCTAGTGACGCTGCTGACCATGGCGTCATGCATGGATTCGTGCAAGCCTTGCATGCAACGTGTTCTCATGTTTCTGCCGAAGCTCTTGGTAAGCTTGAAGCCTTTGATTCCCATTCTTCCCGTTTCGATAAAGCTGGTGTAGTGGTCTCTGCAGCTTCTGTTGGAGAAGGTTTGGCTATCCCAGGCTTATGCTCTGATCCTACCTCGGGCCCCAGTGTTGTAGTTGGTGCGGATTGCTCATCGGTTGTTTCTACTAGGACCTCTAACACTAGGACCTTTGTTGGTGGTGATCCTCCTGCAGTGAAGAAATCTCAGCCTCGTTCCCATGCTAAGTATGCTAGTAAACCTGATTATGGTCGGTTTAGTCCGGGTGATGAGTTTCCTCCTTTAAAGCCATCCTTACCTGGTGTTGAGCGTAATTCTTTTTCTTCTGCTTGGATTAAGCCTAAATCCAATTTACAGAAGCTGTTGAAAAAGGATGTGGGTTCTTTTACGAATGGTAAATTCACAATTCCTAAAGAGATTATTGATGTGGGGGAAAAATTGTGGGAGTTTGCTATTGTGGGGCACATTATTGACAAAAATTTACCTTTTTTCTTGGTGAATAACTGGGCTCATCGTACTTGGGGAAATAATGTGATTGAAACTATTAAGCTTGAACCGAGTTTCTTTCTATTCAAGTTTGATAATGAATCTGTTTTGAATAATATTTTGAATGGTGAACCTACCTTCATTGCTGGGAAGCTTATGGTGATCAAAAGGTGGCATGTTGGAATGGTGTTGGAGAAGGAATATTTTTCAAAATTCCCTGTTTGGTTTAACCTAAAAAACCTTCCTATAGTTCTTCGATCTATTGAAGGTTTGGAGTTTGTTGGAAGCACCTTGGGTAATCCTCTTTTCGTTGATCTGGATAATTTTGCGAGGATATGTGTGGAAATTGATGCTGATAAGGAAATCCCTAATTCCTTGATGTTTGATTTGGGTCAGGGAGTTACTGCCAAAATTATATTTGATTTCCCTTGGAAACCCTCTAGATGTGGCAGTTGTAAAGTTTTTGGGCACTCTTCTCAGAAATGCCCTTCTGGCCTGTCTCCTTCTTCGGTTCAAGTGTGGAGAGTCAAGAAGGTTTCTCCTTCTGTGCAAAAGGGTACTCCTAAGGCTGTCTTCAATTCTGAAATTAATTCTAAGGAAATGATCCCTTCTCCTTCAAAGGTCGATTCCAAAGTTTCTGACATCCCTAGTGAGTGGATTGAGGTTTCATCTCTGAATGGCAAAGGTAAAACGAAATCTGGTGTAAGTAAGGCTGATTTTCCTTCTGCAAGTTCTGAGTATGGTAAAAATTCGTTTGAAACTCTCTCCTCTGCAGTTGACACAGATCTGGACAGTGATCCTAGTGCTGATCTTGTTGATGATTCCCCTGATCCTCCTTTGTCTTCTAGGATGAGATTACGTGAAAAGTTGCATGGTCTAAGAAATGCTAGAAAGAAGGGTTCTGCTCCTTGTTAATTTTCTTTTCCCTATCCTCTTGGGTTTTAAGAGGTCTCCTTTTGGTGGCTTGTTAGCTGGTCAGTCTTGTGGCTATTAATCTTGTGGTTGTTGCCTGGTTGGTGTCTGTGCTCTTTCTCCTTTTTTGGTAATAAAATTCTTAATTATCCAAAAAAAAAAAAAACGAACAGAAATCCAACCTCAGTTCACAGAACTGAAACCTAATCTTAGGAGGGAAATCACCCTACCCCAGAGCATCTCTCTCTAGGATTCCCCATTAAGGATTTCACCAATTTCCTATTTTTATCATCATCACCAAATTCAAAAATGTTAAAAAAGTTGATGAAGTGTATACTTTTCACACTGAGAGTTCTATCTCTAAAAGCAAATTGAAAAGACTTAGGAAACAGCAACACAAGCAAGGCTTGGATATTGACAGGGTAAACCTGAAGGGTGCTTCTTCGAATTCCATATCTCCATGATTAATCTAGCTTGTTGGAATGTTAAGGGGTTGAATGACCCTATTAAGCAGAAAGATGTTAAATCTGTGATATATGTCAATTCTATCTCTGTGTTTTGCCTTGTGGAGACTCGGGTTCGAGCTGTGGGTATGGATGGTATTTTTTCTAGTATTGTCCCTGGTTGGTGCATTTTTCACAATTACAATCATTCCATCCTTGGTAGAATATGGGTTTATTGGAATCCGGTTAAAGTCAAGCTAGATTGTCTGAATTGTTCTGACCAGGCTATCCATTGTCGCATTTCTGATCCTTTGGGCAATCTTGTATGTTACTGCACCTTTGTATATGCTTCGAATAGTCAATCTGATAGGAGACAGTTATGGAGGCAGTTGAGATGGCTTTCTTCTTCTGTTAGTAGCAATCCTTGGGCTCTTATGGGTGACTTTAATGTAACCAGGTTTGCTAGTGAGAAATGGGGGGTAATGTTCTGTTGGATAGTGCCATAGAGGAGTTCCATGATTGTCTCTTTGATCTTGAATTGTTTGATATGCCTTTTATTGGTCCCTTCTTTACATGGATGAATAGAAGAGATGGTGATGCTTTTATTGCCAGGAAATTGGATAGAACTTTGATTAATGAAGGCTTATTGGATTTTTTTCCTAATGCGATCACTGAATTCCTCCCTCCTGGTATTTCTGATCATTGTCTGGTTTTGGTTAAGCTTTGCCCGTCTGCTGTTCAGGTTAAAAAGTCTATTCCTTTTAAGTTTTTCAATTTTTGGGATGATCATCCTGAATTTTTGTCTATTGTGAATGAGGCTTGGAACAGTAGTGTTTTTGGTCAACCTATGTACAAGCTGTATCGTAAGCTTAAAGCTACCAAACAAGCTCTTAAAGTCTTCAATTTTCATGAGTTTGGGGATATCAGGGGTAAAGTGGTTGATGCTAAAGTGAAATTATGTGATGCTCAGTCTTCCCTCTTACTTAATCCCAATGAAAGCAGTCTTATTGATGTTGAGAAGGAATGTCTCAGAGTTTATAGCAATCTTGCTCGAGCTGAGGAAGACTTCTTAAAGCAGAAATCTAGGGTTCAGTGGTTGAAGTTGGGGGATCAGAATACCAGTTTTTTCTTCAAATCTCTAAAGGCCAGAAATGCTATTAATTCAATTAAATGTATTAGCCGGTCTGATGGTTCTAAAATTGAGGATCCTGCTGCTATAAAGGATGAAGCTGTGTCATACTTCCATTCCATTCTGGGAGATGATCCTGGTTCTCCTGCTGACTTTGGAATCTTGAATAATCTAGAGGGGTTTGGCTGGTCTTCTGATCACATTGATATTCTTAATAGAGATGTTACTGCTGAAGAGATTAAGTCCACTATTTTTTCCATTAAGAATGACAAGGCTCCTGGTCCGGATGGGTTTTCGTCCCTTTTTTTCAAGAAAGCTTGGGATATTGTGGGTGCAGATGTTATTGAGGCTATTACTTCCTTCTTCAGATCTGGATGCTTGCTGAAAGAGACTAATTGCACTATTATTGCTCTTGTGCCTAAGGTTCCAAATCCATCCTCTTTTAATGAGTTCAGGCCTATCGCTTGTTGCAATGTTGTTTATAAATGTATATCTAAAATTATTGCAAATAGGCTGAAGTTGTGCATTCCTGATATTATAAGCCCTTTCCAATCTGCTTTTGTTCATGGTCGCATTATTTCTGATAATATTTTGCTGACTCAAGAAATTATGCATAACTATCATAGAAATGTGGGCCCTCCAAGATGTGCTTTGAAGATTGACATTAAGAAAGTCTATGACTCTGTTAACTGGGAAGCTTTGATTGCTATTTTGACACACATGGGAACTCCTATCCATTTGTTGAACTGTATTGTTGCCTGTTTATCTTCTCCCATGTATTCTATTGCAGTTAATGGAGAGTTGGCGGGGTTTTTTGCTGGGAAAAAAGGTTTAAGACAAGGGGATCCTATGTCTCCTTTCCTTTTTGTAATTGTGACGGATGTTTTGTCCAGATCTCTGTCATGTGCCACTAGGAGGGATGATTTTGAGTATCATTTTAAATGTGAGAAAATTTCCCTATCCCATCTTTGCTTTGCTGACGACCTGTTCCTGTTTGCTAAAGCCACATCTAGAAGTATTCAAATTCTTATGGATGTGTTAAAGAAGTTTGAGGTGTTCTCTGGTCTTCAGATTAATCCTGCTAAGAGTTTTCTGTTTATATCAGGGGCTAGTGATTCTGTGAAAGATGACATTGTTCGTATCACTGGGATGAATGTAGGGTGTCACAGTAGTGATGATAATTCTCGTGGGGTTTCTAGAGAGAGAAGCTCTGGATTTTGGGTGATAGCCTTGTGCTTTTGCCTTTTGTTTTTAGTTTGCCATTTCTTATCCTTTATTCGTGATCTGGTTTAGTTGTTTATGATTCTATTCCTATTATTTCTTTGGTTTGTTGGGTATGAAGTCTGGCTTGCTGAAGGGATCTAAGATGTCCCTTAAGAAATTTCATGAGAATATTCCGGATGATTTTGCTGGTGGTAAACCTGTGCCTGCGGGTGGAAATGTTATTGATGAGTCTGGTTTGAATTCTTCTGAGGTTTTACAGGTTCTTCATCTTTTGGAGGCCAAGAAATGGAGCTTAGAAGATCTTGCTAATGTTATGTGCAGGCAAATCCATGAGAGGGTGAACCTGCATAATTGTTCCATTATAAAAAAGGGCCTTGATGTGTTGCTAGCTCGTGAAGGTAAAGCATTAGTTGTTAATAAGGAACTTGATGCCATTCTCCTCTCTATTAGTTCTGCTTCTGGAAGTGGAGGTGATTGTAGTACTGGGGTCTCTGGTTCGGGCTTTGCTAGGACAGCCAGTAATGTCGCTGTTGGCTCTGAAAATGTTAATCCTGTTGAACATGTTGAGGTTGATGACGAAGGTGATATTAACAGTTGTGGGTCGTCTTGTTCATGTGGTAGTCTTGAAGAATGTTCTCTTTGTCGAGATAGTGATCTTGAGAATGATTTAGGAGATGCTGGTGGTGTAGAGGCAACGTCTCCAGTTTCTTCAGCTGTGCTTGACGATTGTATCTCCAGTGCATTGCATGTGATCCCTCCCCCTGAGGTTGGTAGAGGCCAGGTTTCCTCAGTTGCCCACGTCCCTTCCTTCTCAGACGGGTCAGAGGCTCCTTTGCCCAGTGAAACGGCTGTGTCAGGCTGTGCAGATGCAGGCACTGTTGTTGCAGCTTCTTATCCCTCTGCTCAGTCTCGTGTGATCCCCGTAGGTGCAGTTTTGCCCTCTGGTTGCTTGGTAACAAGTCATCCAAGTAGCGATGTGGCGTCTGGTTCACTTCAAGCTGCGGGTTCTCTTGAGCTTGAGTCACATGCATATACGCTTAATGCTCCTGCGGTAGGTCATGTTGGCAATGAGGATTTGAGTTCTCATAAACCTCGGGATGATGGTTTGTCCACTGACAAAGTTTGTGACTTTTGTGGAGAGGTTATTATTTGTTCATTTATTCCAAGTGGGGCCGGTAATGATGAAGTGTCTCAGACGATTTGTAAAGCCTGTGGTAGAGCGGGTCTTAAGAGAGGGAGTACAAATTTTGTACATGTTAATGCTGACCTTGTTAAGGATTTTAGTGGGGCCGTAGGTGCGAAAGCTGATGATAGTGGGTTGGTTTCTCAAAGCTTGGGTGCGCAAGTGGAGGCTCTCACTGACTTGAGTGGTGTGAATGCAAGTCATGCATTAAATGCTTTAGATTCTCATGATTTAAAGGATTTAAATGCTAGTCCCGTGTCATCATCTCGTGGAGCTGCTGCTTCATTTAATAAACTTTGTGGGCCCGGTTTTGTCCATTTATCCCGTGGTGTTACTGGCTTTGACGAGGTGCATGCCTTGCATGCCACGTGTCCCAATGCTTCTTTTGAAATCAATGGTGCGCCTGGTGCAGTTTCCTCTCCTTTGGTATTGCATGCATGTGATAGTTTGGTTGGTTCCTCTCGGGTTGCTTCTTGTATTCCGTGTGGGAGTCCAGTTCACGTGACTGGGGATGGTGAGGGTGTGGTTACAGCCTCTGTTGCTTCTACTCAACTTGGTGCGAGTAATGATTTGCTCCCAACAACTATCCTGCCTCCCTTAGCTAGGGACCCGATCAAGCTTGGTATGTATGGTGATCATGTTCCGCATACAAAGCGTGTTTCTTTTGTTAAGCATGGGGGTGCTAAGGGTGCTGATAAACAGAGTGGTAGTACTGCTTTTCCTCCCTTGGTTTCGTCTTCTGTTGGTGCCAAGGATGTTGATGGTGCTAGTTACAATTCTCCTCCTGTCCGTTCCTGGAGTAGTCTCGTACATAACCCTGCTAAGCATTCGAAGCTCCTTCAACTTTCCAGCATGGTAATTGGTGAAAGTAAGGAGGGTATTTTTAAAGTTCCTTCCTTGGTCATTGATGAAGGAAATAAAGAATGGGATTTGTCTATTCTGGGGTATGTTCTTGATAAGAATCTTCCATTTCCTTTGGTTAGCAATTGGGCTTCGCGAGTTTGGGGTGATGATATTTCTAAAGTTCTAAAATGTGATAATGGGTTCTATATTTTCAAAGCCAGCAGCTCGGAAGCTATTGATAAAATTTTGAATGGCGGGCCTTATTATATTGCAGGGAAATATTTGGTTCTTAAAAAGTGGGCTTCCGGAATGGAATTAAAGAAGAATTGTCTTTCTAAAATTCCTTTATGGATCAAGCTCTTGAATGTTCCGCTCGTTTTGCGTTCTACTAAGGGTATAGAGTTTCTTGGTAGTATTTTGGGGTGCCCTCTTTATATGGACATGCATACGGCTACCGGAAGTAGAGTTAATTTCGCTCGTATTTGCATTGAGGTTGATGCAAACAATGAAATTCCTAAATCTTTGAAAGTGGATGTTGGAAATGGTGAGATAGTTGAAATTGATATTGATATTCCTTGGTACCCCTCTAGATGTGAGAAGTGTAAAGTATTTGGGCATGCTTCTTTGAAATGTCCCCTCCGATCTCCTCCCCAATTAGTTGCCAAGCCTGTTAAAGTTTGGAGAAAGAAAGTCTCTCAAGTTCCTGATTTAAGTAATGATCAATGGTTCGAGGTCCCTGCGTCCAAGGCAAAGGTTTCTGAAGTTTCGAAGATGAAGGTTATTGATCCTACAGTTAGTAAAGACTGTGATACTAGCAATCAGTTTAGCGTGCTTGATACTAGTGATGTTGATGATGCTGATGTCTCTTTGGTGGACCATTTGGATATGGCGGATTGCAGCTTTGATGATTTTTCTTTGTCAAGAAAATCCCTCAAAAAGAAACTTAAAGATAAAATTCATTCTCTTAAGAATTCTCGAGGGAGAGATGTTCCTTAATTTATTTTCTTTGGTTTCCTCCTAGCCTCTAGGGTTGTTAGAGGTTTTTGGTTGGCTTGCTATTGTGCTGTTGCCCTCTCTTGAGGCTCGTGCTTTGCGCTTCTTTGTAATATCTTGTTTTTTGGTAAT
>JAESVK010036264.1:0-10975 GCA_017140935.1 Hamamelis virginiana | reverse complement strand
CAACCTTATGGATAAGGCCGTACGAGATACTATCAAACTCTAGCAACCTATGCACAAGACAGCTATGGTGTCTCAGGTCTAAGGACTACCAAATAAATGGACATAACACTAGAATATTCCTTTGACAGAACTACCATAGGAATACTCTTTTCAGATCATGTTCAGTGTACATATTCTCTAATATGCACCCACAGATTAAACTAAGTGTCACTACACTGATAGGAAAGACTACCTATCCTCCATATGAGTTGGTTTAAATCTGTGCTACTCTTCATACGGTTAATTAAATATCCACTTTAATAAACCTTCGAGTAGGAACTCTTTTAGAATAGATGTATATGAGAAATATCAGTCTCTCTATCTCAACTCCTTGAGATGCATATTTCTCTTATCATTTATTCATGGACCTTATCATATATGTTAGAACATATTAGATAAGTTATACCTTCCATATATTGATAATATGAAACTTAATATACCCTTTAGGATTGGTTTTAGGGCATACTTCTAACAAGAGAGACTCATAACTTTCAAGTACATCTATCCTAAACTAGTTCCTGATCATAGGTTTATATATTTGGACGATTATAAACCGTTAAGATTAGCTCAGGTTTTACTAGCTCCATGGGAGGATGGTGAGTCTCGAACCATCTGTGTAGAGACACTATAGTAAACCTGTGGGTGCTTGTTAGAGAACAAGTACACGGAATGTGACCAATATGAGTACAGCTTATGGAATTCTATTTGTATGCCAAAAGCTGCTCATGTGTATAGTCACAATTATAATTCTTAGACTTGAGACACCACTTGTTATCTTATACATGAATTGCTAGAGTTTGATAGTATCTCGTACACCCTTAATCATAAGGATGTAATCGGTGCTCATTGGCTCTAGTGAGTTATGTATGAAGATAGGTGAGTGTGCAATAGAGGATCACCACCCTTAATATGAAAGGGCGAATGTCTTAGTTAGTTCACAGATATTATCTCAATGGAGTCTTTGGCCAAAGCAGAAGGTTACCAAGAAAAATGTTTCAAGGGTATACCTAATTGAGATTATACTCTAGTGAATTTGTGACATATGATTAAGTTAGGGTTTGACATGAATCCATACCCAACTAACTTAATCAAGACATTGTTTGGTGAGGGGATCTATAGCACGAAGGGTTCATTTACACTTTCGTATATTCACCCACACCTAGGGTATGTCATGGCATATTGCTAGATGTCACTCATGGCTAGTGAAGGCCTAATGATAAGAGTTATCATTGAGGGCAAAATTGGAATTGTTCCAATCGAACCTAAAAATAGAAAGTTTATATTTTTGGGAGACATTGAGATGTCCCCTGCCACTACTAGGTTGGGATGAACCCAATGGGTCACACACATAAGGACATAAGTGAGGTTCTTAAACTTGTGAGAGGGGTACACTCTTATTAATATATGTTTGACTTTAATTAATTAATGGTTAATTAATTAAGAATCAAAAGGATATCTAATTCAAGAGTGTTAGTAACCTAAATAGGGTTAATGGTCATGTTTGCACTAGTAACCAAACACCCTAATAAGAGGAGAAGTCTATTTAAGTGAGAGGGAACCCTAATAGTTGAACAAGCTTAACTCATCAAAGGGCTCTCTCTCTCTAAGCCGCCACTTTCTCTCTCTCCCTCTCCAAGCTTGCTTTTTCAATGTGTTGAAAGATCAATAAAGTTTATCGACTCTTGTGTTCGTGTGGACTATCGTTGGAGGTCACCATACTTTTGGGACTTGGAGTTTCGTGAGGAAATCATCAAAGTGAAGGGAGCTTTTGCAAAGGAACACATCAAGTAAGCTTTTAATTCTTGTTCAATTAATTGTTTGATTCGTTTTATCGATTAAGTAGATTCTTGGATGAATACAATGGGAAAAAGTTTTAAATCCTACTTTCCGCTGCGTTCCCTTATCGTATTCTTTCACAAGGATGGATGACCATCCAACCAAGGATGGCCAACCGTCCAAGGTGGACGGCCACCCGAGCCCTCATCCCTTCATTTAGGTGTTTTAACACCCATTTGTCCATTCATGCATTATTTGTTCAATTTGAGACTTTCTCTCTCTAGGTTTCTCAACTTCTCTAAAAAATCCATCAAATTCAATTTCATTCCATCCAAATCAACCCTCAAACACTTCTAGTGTTGCTAATCACTCCAATTTGTGAATCAAAAACCTAGGATTTCATCATTGCATTTCAAATTTGGGGATTCAAAACCCAAATACACATCTACCATACCTATTTTCTCAAGCTCATCCTCTACCTATACTCATGGCAAATAGGTATGAATCAAAGTATCCATCTATGAAGATGAAGAGTTACAAAGCACCCTCACATGATCCCAACAACACGAGCTTGCTATTGGAGCCTCATGATCATCTCTCTCACATCCGTACTCTACAAAGGTAAGCTTACTTTCCATGCTCTTTCTTTGAATCATTGATGTCTAGATGCTTCAATATTGATCTTTGGATATTGTTTGATGACTTGTGTTCATGAAATTTGTATTTGGCAAAGCTTGGGAGCCCCATTTCACTAGCTTCACAAGCTTGAAATGTTGCCCACCAAGTGTTTGATAAAATTCCCAAGAGACTAGAATTTGATTTTTTTGATTTAAATTTCTCATGCCATGATTCAAATATGTTCCAAACATCATTTGGCTATTTTCAAAACCTTCATGACAAGTTTTCACAACTATTTTCAAAAGTGTGCATACTAGGTGTTTGATAAAATGCCTAAAGGTAGGCAATTCCCAATTTTTCAAATCAATTCATCGTATGATGCTTTTTTAAAATGTTTTTAAAATAATCATATCATGATAAGTTTTCAAAATATGCACAAATATAAAAAATTTTCATGAATTAAGACTTAGCTTATTTCTCAAAACATTATTTACTTAAAGAGCCATTTCCATGGCTTCTAAGTAGTTTTATTTCAAAACTCATGCTAAGTATCTATTTCATGATTTTCAAAATTCTATTCTCTTAGGATTTTTATTTCTAATTCAATTTTCATGAAAAGAAGTTATATGGCATTTTAAATGAATTATGCTAATTCTTGATGTAAAATTGAAAATACCAAAATTAACTACATTAATTATGGTATATATTTTTTTGAATAGCTCACAATTGACAAACCATTTTGAGAGATAAAATTTGAACATTTTTTGAAAATGTGCCATTTTGTGAGTTAATTTTGTTTTCTTGATTCAAAGAATTAGCATAACTTATTTTTATACCTCTAATCCATTAATCTTTATCTTTATAGCCAAAGTTCGACATCAGGACTCGATTTTCTCTACAGGGCATTATTGGATGGTGGGCCAAGATGGATACTCTCCAATCACATGTTAAGCTACTATCCGAAGAATTGGTTTTGGAGACTTCATTGACTCACTCTGGGTTGATACCATGGATAGACAGGCTCTCATGGCTTTATCTGAGCTTTGGTGGGACACCACCAACACGTTCCATTTTGAGTTTGGAGAGATGACTATGACTCATCTTGACTTTACCATGATCACGGGACTTTCCATTGGGGGTCGCCCTTTGGATTTCTATGATGGTGCAAGCAAGAACTCGACTTACTTAGATACCTATCTTGGGGCAGCTGATATGGAGATCGTGAAGAGATCAGTTCGTCGAAATACTCTTTTTAACACATTTAGCAATATGCCTGAAGGGGAAGATCCTGATCACATCGTGCGGGCTTTCCTTTTGTACCTATTTTCATGCACTCTTTTTGCAGGCACTGCTGATTTGGCCCCTCTAGGCCTTCTTGCCAGTTTGGAGGATATTGATACTATTTCTCAGTATGACTGGGGTGGCGCTGCCTTGGCCACCATGTATAGGACTATGAGTTGTCGGTCTCGAGGAGTATGCCCGACTTTGGAGGCATGGGATTTGTCTGGGAGGTATACTCACTTATTTTAAGAAAATATCATAAACTTCCCTTTTCTTACCTTCCGACAATGTACAAATTTTGCAGGTATGGGCTCATGAGTATCTTAGCCTGAATAGCCCCACACTTATTGCTAATGACTTTTTGTGGCCAATCCTTGCTTGATATGCCCCAGATCGGCGAGTGAGTGCCATTGCCCACAGACATGATTATGCCTATAGTCGCGCCTTTCTTGCAGGGTTGCGCTCTAATAAGGTAACCATCCTCATTTCTGTTTTCCTTTCTCGATGCTCAAACTTTCTCTAATATACCTCGTCTTCAGGTGAGATGGAGTCCTTGGCGCCATTGGAGGTGTACCATGCCTCAGCTTAATCCTGTAGTTGAGATGTCACATAAGAGGATTCTGTTTGAGGGGCCTTCTAACAGGTACTGGTATCTTGGAGAAAGAGTGCGTGCTCAACTTTGTGGGGCTTATTCAGCTGCTCGTGTACCTCATGCACCTCCTCCCTCTATGAGGCATGCTGATAGATTGACAGACCATGCCTTAGCAGACGCCATGGCTGGTGTACTTACGGATGCTTTCCATCATCTGCACGAGAAGTACATTCTGTCAGCATTATCTGATGCGTCAATTAGTGTCAGGATTCCACCTACTGAGGTATCAAACTTTCTCTTGATTCCTTTACCCCTTTTCTCATATGTTATTCCTCATATCTCTTTCTTTGGCAGGGTCGCAGAGCCCAGGGACATGCTTTTCATCCTACAGCTGCTGCGGCTCCTAGTGAGGGCGAGTCTTCATCTTCTGCTCCTTCATTGCCACCTGTTCCTTGGCAGGTGCAAGTCATTGAGGATGACAGCTTTGTTCAAAGATCAATCACTCGAGTGCCTTATAATGAATACCTACATATTGATCCTTCTTACACTTCGGTAATCATCATACTTTCACCCTTTGTCATATATATCTCTTTCTCCTAACATTTTGAATCTTCTAACCTTTCAGGTGCCCGCATCATACACTGAGGAGTGGTTGGCATATAGTGCATCCTTGACTAGAGAACTTCAAAGGATGAATCTTGATGCGCATAATGCAAACATAGCTGCACAGGTAACACTCTCTCTACTCTTTCAATCCTTAATGATTTCATTCTTCACCAATCTCAACCAAGCTTTGGGTTTGTAGGCTTCTAGCCAGCCTTCACAGGAGCTCCATGGATCTAGAGGGGATCACGAGGCATTAGGTTCACGGGGAACGAGGAAATCATCTCGGCGGAGATGATTTTGTACTATTAGGCCTATAGGAGGCCCGCTTAGGATTTTCTATGTAACTCTTTCTCTATTGTTGGCCCAAGTATATACCTCTAGAGGGGTTGAATAGAGGTATTACAAACTTTAACAAAAATTACCCAATTTAAAAATTATAATTCAATTAAATTTAGCGGAAGACAATGTTTGAATCACAATAAAACAATTGATACAATATGTAAATGAATTGAGCAACAATTAATATAGCAAGTATATGAATTGAAATGCAAGAGAAGAGTTAGAGAGATTCAAACACAAGAATTAACGTGGTTCGGTCTCCGCCTACGTCCACGCCTCAAGAGCCCCGCCTTGAGGATTTCACAATCCACTATGGATCACTTCTTCAAGGTGGAGAAACCTTTACAACTTGCCTTCTTTCAAGGTGGTAGACAACTCACCCACAATCTACTTTCTAGGAGGTAGATGAAAGAATACGCTATGGGAACGCAGCGGAATGTAAACAATAAAAATTTCCCATTGATATTCATCCAAGAATCGAACTCAAACTATAAAAGCGAATCAAAACAATTAATCAAACATTAATTAAAGCTTACTTGTGTTCCTTTGTAGATGCTATCCTCCAATCCTTGCTGTGAATCCTCGCGAAACCTCGAGCTCCAAAAATATGGAAGCCTCCAATGAAGTCCACACGAGCCTAAGACTCCTTGAACTCCTTGATCTCCACAACTCTTGAAGAGAATGCAAGCTTGAGAGGGAAAGAGAGAGAGTGGCGGCAATGAGAGAGAAAGGCTTACTTTGATGAGTTGGATGATGAAACCCTAGGCCTATCCCTCTTATTTATAGACTCTCTCCTCTTTCAATGATGTTTGGTTACTAGTGCTAGCATGACCAAACACCATATAAGAATAGGTTTAACCTAGTTTAGTATATCCTTAATCCTTTTAATTATTAACCCTTAATAATAAGGATTAAACTCATACACAAATTAGAATATCCCCTCTCACAAATTCAAGAAGATCACTTAAGCTTTAATGTGTGTGACCCATTGGGTTCACCCCAACCTAGTAGTGGCTCGGGAACATCGCATGTTTCCCAAAATAGAAACTTTCTATTTTTGGTTCAATTGAAACTATTCCAATTTTGCCCTCAATGATAACACTTATCATTAGGCCTACACTAGTCATGAGTGACATCTAGCAACATATCATGACGTGCCCTAGGTGTGGGTGAATATACAAATATAAATGAACCCTTCGTGTAATAAATAATCCTTCACCAAACAATGTCACGATTAAGTTATTCGGGTATGGATTCATGTCAAACCCTAACTTAATCCTGTGTTAGCCATTCACCAAAATATAAACTCAATTAGGTTAACCCATGAAAACTCTTTTCCTTGGTTACCTTCTGCTTTGGCCAAAGACTTCATTGAGTTATTATTTGTGAATTAACTGTGACATTCTCCCTTTGATATTAAGGGTGGTGATCCCCTATTGCACACTCACCTATCTTCATATACAACTTACTAAAGCCAATGAGCACCGATTACATCCTCATGATTAAGGGTGTACAAGATACTATCAAACTCTAGTAATTTATACATAAGATAACCAGTGGTGTCTCAGGTATAGGATTACAAATGTGACTATACACATGAGCAGTTTTTGACATTCAAATATTTCTCCATAAGCTGTACTCATATTGGTCACGTTCAGTGTACTTATTCTCTAACAAGCACCCACAGGTTTACTATAGTGTCTCTACACAGATGGCTTGAGACTCACCATCCTCCCATTGGAGCTAGTATAACCTGAGCCAATCTTAACGGTCTATTATCGCCCAAATAAATAAACCTATGATCAGGAACATATCTAGAATAGATGTTCTTGAGAATCATATGTCTCTCTATCTCAACACTTGAGATACAATTCTCTATCATGCTATTCAAGGACATTATCATGAACAGTTATAAATAACACAAGTTTACATGATAATATAAAAGCCATTTTATAGATGAATAAGATTCATACAATAACATAAATGAAATTAAAGTTCCCTAATAACAACCTACTAATTGGTTTTAGGGCACACTTCTAACAATCTCCCACTTACACTAAACCCAGTTAGTGATGTATCTCATACCCATCTTCTCAAGATGTTGCTCCAAGGTCTTCAGAGTAAGAGCCTTGGTAAGTGGGTCTGCGGTGTTAACCTCATATGCTACTCTTTGCATACTGATATCTCCTCTATTCATGATTTCTCAAATCATATTGAAGCGCATTTCAATGTGCTTGGACTTCTGATGAGACATAAGATTATAATATTGAACGATTCAATATTCTCCAAACAGCTTCGCTTCTGAGGTGGCTACATACTCAACCTCTGTAGTGGAATCCACTGTAACTGCTTACAGTTCTTCCAACTAAACACTCCACCATTTAAGGTGAACAAATATCTAGATGTAGACTTTCTATCATCAATTTTTGATTGAAAGTCTAAATCAGTGTATCCATCAACTTTGAGCTTATCTTCTCCATAGACAAGAAACAAATCCTTAGTCCTTCTCAAGTACTTAAGGATGTTCTTGATTGCCACCCAGTGTGCCTCACCTGGGTTAGACTGATATCTGCTAACAACGCTTACAGCATGACTAATATCAGGTCTAGTACATAGCATAGCATACATAAGACTCCCCACAGCAGATGCATAAGGGATTTTACTTATATGCTCTCTCTTCTGATCTGTCTTTGGAGACATATCCTTGGAGAGATGAATTCCATGTCTGAAGGGAAGCAAACCCCTTTTGGAATTCTCCATACTGAACCTCTTCAGTATCTTATCTATGTACATGGATTGTGAGAGACCAAGCAACATCTTAGATCTATCTCTATAGATCTTTATACCCAGTATATAGGTCGCTTCTCCCAAATCCTTCATGGAGAAGTTACTAGAAAGCCAAAATTTTACAGATGAGATCATTCCCGTATCATTCCTAATGATAAGGATATCGTCCACATATAGGACAAGAAAAGTGACTGCACTCCCACTAACCTTCTTATACACACATGGTTCATCCATATTCTGAATAAAGCCAAACGATTTGACCGCTTCGATGAATCGGATGTTCCAGCTTCGAGAAGCTTACTTTAGTCCATAAATGGACCGCTGTAGTTTGCATACCTTGTGGTCCTCACCACCGGATATAAAGCCCTTAGGCTGTTCCATATAAAGATCTTCCACAATGTTTCCATTTAGGAAGGCGGTCTTTACATCCATTTGACATATCTCATAGTCATAGTATGCTGCTATAGCTAGCAAGATCCTAATGGATTTCAGCATGGCTACCGGCGAAAAAGTATCCTCATAATCAACACCTTGTTTCTGATTATACCCTTTTTGCCACTAGCCTAGCTTTGTAGGTCTCTACCTTTCCATCTGAGCCTATCTTCCTTTTGTAAATCCATTTACAGCCTATAGGTACTATACCTTCAGGTGGATTTACTAAAGTCCAGACTTCATTGGAATACATTGAATCCATTTCAGATTGCATGGCCTCTTGCCATCTTCTCGAGTCGATGTCCAACATCGCTCCTTCGTAAGTGGTAGGATCATCTGGATGTTCCTTGTCGCCAAGTAACAATTCCTCACTAAAATCATGGAGATACCCATATCTCACAGGAGGAGCAGATATTCTACTATATCTACGAAGTGGTGGTGTAACAGTATGAACTGCCTCAACAGGGGCAGGTGTGGTATCAGTATTGGTTTGCGTACTCTCGGATAATTCCTCGAGATCTATCACTTGACCTTTGCCTCCTTCTTGTATGAAATCTCTTTCAAGAAAGACAGCAAACTTACTAACAAAGACTTTCACTTCGCTAGTGTGATAGAAGTAGTATCCCAAAGACTCTTTTGGGTACCCTACAAACCTACACTTGTCTGACCTTGCTTCCAGTTTTGTTGCATTTTGGTTCTTAACATATGCAACGCAACCCCAAACCCTTAGATGTTTTAGGCTTGGTTTCTTCCCATACCATATCTCATACGGTGTCTTAGCGACAGATTTGGAAGGAACCCTATTTAATTGATAGCAGCTGTTTCTAATGCATATCCCCAGAAGGATATTGGCATATCAGTGTAACTCAGCATCGATCGTACCATGTCTATCAAAGTACGATTTCTCCTTTCAGATACACTGTGATAATATGCCAGCCTCAGTCAGATGATCTAAAAACTCAGTGGTTAAGTATTCTCCTCCTCGATCTGATCGAAGAGCTTTAATACTCTTGCCAGTTTGTTTATCTACTTCAGCTCTGAATTCTTTGAACTTTTCAAAAGATTCAGACTTGTGTTTCATAAGATACACAGTCCCCAACCGTGAGTGATCATCGGTAAAGGTAATAAAGTATGTGAAACCACCCCTGGCAACCTTATTTAAAGGTCCACATACATCAGAATGTATTAACCCTAGTATGTCTCCTGCCCTCTCACTGTGACCAGTAAAGGGTGATTTGGTCATTTTACCCATGAGACAAGGTTCACAAGTAGGTAAGGGTACAAGTACATATGAGCCCAGTTGCCCATCCTTCCCTAACTTGTTGATCCTTTCCTCACTAATATGACCTAATCTCAAATGCCATACATAGGTTGAGTCTTTCTCATCTTGAGGTCTTTTATGCTTCTTGACATCATGTCTATCCTCTAAGCAGTTCACACTACCATCCATATTTAAGAAATATAAACCATTTAAATATATGCCAGAACTGACAGATTTATTCCCAATAGAAATAGTACAACTATCCCTATTGAAAACAAATTCATAGCCAGAACAAGATAAGGTTGAAACCGAAATAATGTTCCTGACTATTCCTGGCATAAATAAACAGTTTTCTAATTTCATAATATGTCCAGATGGAAGGTTTAAGTCACAAGTCCCAACAGCTAATGCAGCAACACTTGCTCCATTTCCCACTCGAAGGGTAACTTGGTCTTGTCTTAATTTTCTACTTTCTCTTAGTTCTTTAATATTTTTACATATATGAGAACTAGCACCAGTATCTAATACCCAAGAGGAAGCATCGCTTAGTGATAGATAAAATCCTGAATTAGGAACTCTTCCAAATTCTATGAGCCTCTTATCTTTATAAGGTTCAGTCAAACAATAGTCATTTTCATTTTCAGATATTTGTGTGAGTATAACCATTATGATATCTACAAAAATAAGTAACAGATTATTAAAATATTTCATTTGATATACCATAATAACTTGGTCTTTAGTTTTATGGTGTCTCCCACTATTTTATCAAATCCCATACTCCCTCTATAGGATTCGAGAATTCAGGACTGAATTCTTAATGGGGATTGGGGTCCCATTTGAACTAGTGGACCTCACATAATAGGTTCTTGGACCACTAATCCAAAGGGGTGGATAACTCTTACCCAATGCTTCTCAAGCAATTTCCAACCTTCCTTTAGCCACTAAATTGCAGTATCCTCACATAATAGGTTCTTGGATAGTGCTCTTTAGTTAAATCACACCTACCATTCACATGAGTATGGTCAATTGAATGTTGCATCCCTCACATAATAAGTTCTCGGAATGCCCCATTATCGCACCTCATGATATCCAATATGTAACAAGCTAGTATGAACCCTCAGAATGAATGTGTTCCCGCATATCTGCAGCCAAACACATCCACCACAAGAATCCACCTATCTTGTAATGGTAGGAGGCTAGGATAAAGCACTCGTATGCCTCTTCCTTACAATTTAAATTTGAAA
>JAESVK010036256.1:0-10583 GCA_017140935.1 Hamamelis virginiana | reverse complement strand
CTATCATATCATGAAAAATAGCATTCATAGCTCTTTGATAAGTAGCTCCTGCATTCTTCAAACCAAAAGGCATTACGATCCATTCAAAAGTACCAATACTGCCAGGACATCGGAATGCAGTTTTATGGACATCTTCTTCAGCAATATATATTTGATTATATCCTGAATGTCCATCCATAAATGACATTATTTGATGTCCAGCTACTTCATCTATCAATAAATCCACAATAGGCATCGGGTATTCATCCTTTGGAGTAGCCAAATTAAGATTTCTAAAATCAATACAAACTCTCAATTTACCATTCTTTTTAATCATAGGAACTATATTAGAAACCCATTCAACATACCTGGCTGTTCGGATAAAACCTGCTTTCAACAATCTTTCAATTTCTTCTTTAATCTTTGGGATGACCTTTGGAGCAAGTCTTCGAGATTCCTGCTTGAAAGGTTTGAAGCCTTCCTTTATTGGCAACTTGTGCTCAACCAAAGATCTGTCTAAACCTGGCATTTCATGGTAGTCCCATGCAAAGCAATCCTTGTATTCTCTCAACACAGATATAAGCTTCTCTTTAGTTGAATCATCTAAGAAATTACTAATAAAAACAGTCTTCGAACAAGAAACACTATCTAAATTAACTTCTAATAAAGTATCAATATTTTGCAACTTTAAATTTAAAGATTGTTCAGAAACTAGAGAAACATCATTATCAAATACAACCTTTGACTGGTCATGTTCATCTTCCAGAATACCTTCATTCCATCCTGCATGAACTAATTCTTCATCCAAAAGCTTCGAATGAATGGCTTGTATAGCCACTTTTTCTAAGGCCGCATAAACAGCCTCAGTTTCTAATTTCTTAGAAAAATTAGGCATTTGATTTATCATCTATTTTTTCCGGACCACTAACTGGTCCTACGAAGTGACAAAGTGCATCTTCCCAAATTTTGTCTTCGTTAACTGAAGGAATTTTACTTAGATCAACAGGACCAATGGGCTCTTCATAAAGCCTGGCTTCCATTACATTCGAAGCTACATTGAATGGTTTTCGATCAGCTTCCACCATCTCAAACTCTGCATTTTCATTCAAAAGAATTAGTTGTTGATGCATTGAAGATGGAATACATTTATTAGCATGTATCCAATCTTTACCTAATAATGCATTATAATTTGAATTTCCTTTAACAACAAAAAATGCAGTCATTGTAGCCTTCGAACCAACAGTTAATTCGACAGGCAATATCCCCTTTGCTTTCTTTTTACTTCCCGCAAATCCAGAAATTACAACTTCTGTTAGGAGCAACTTATTTTCTTCTAAATTGAGTTTTTTCAAAGTAGTAATAGGCATTATATTAACGGCTGCTCCATTATCTACTAAAATTCTGTTTAGTGGACAACCATTAATATATGCCTTTACATATAGGGGTTTTAGGTGTTTAGTCATCTGAGAAGTTGGTTTTACAAATTTGTAAACTTTACCATTGGCTTGAAGCTCAACTTCAGATTCCACGATCTCAGGACAGAAACCTTGAGTGTCTTCAACATCTCCATCAATACAATTGCTTTGTCCTGGTTTTGCTTCGAAAGATGTTGGTAAAGTAAAGGCCATATTGACATTTGCTTCCTCTATCATCAGATCAAATTCTTGATCTTCAGGAAAATTGATTTCCTTTTAAGTATCCGTTTGAACATCGTTTGGATTTTCTTCATCAATTTTCATTGCCTCCCTGCATTGCTCAATGATCGAGGATAATTTGTTCTCATCGACCAATGTCATATGCTTCTCATTTTCATCTTTCATAGTCTTCCTTTCGAACCTTGGATTAGGCTTTGAAGAATCTACATTTTTCTGAATATTTATATTAATATTCTCTTGCATTTTGGCATACCTTCGTTGCAATCTTCTTTTTTGAGTCTTGGACATAAATGGCTTGTATTCCAACTCTTGGTTTTTTGGATGTCTTAAAACATACCAATTGTCGATAGGCACCTTTGGTGGAATAACTAGCTTCGACTTTCCTTGTTGATTCGAAGTTTGCCTTTCTCCTGTAGAAACACCTGCATTCTTTCTATGGTCTAGAGTACATCTTTTAAAATTAGGCTGATTAGGATTTGGCACTTTTGGTTTATAAAACTGATTATTGTTTTTCAAACCAAAATTTTGTTGATTAAAATTTGGTTTGTTAACATAACCAGGCCTAAAGTACTGAAAATTCTTTTGATAATTCTTAGGTGGATAAAAAGGTCCATAAGAGAATTTATGATGTGGATGATTGACATATGGAGGTTTAGGATAACTTACTTTTCCTTTACCTTTCTCCCATGGCCTCATAAAATGATCTACCTTCCCAGTAGATGAATTATCTTTTTCAGCCGCTCTAACATACTCTTCACCACATTTAGAACATAATTGTTTGAGAATCTCCTGATCTGGCTTCGAAGCAGTTGACATCAAAGGATCTTCAAACATTGGTAATTCTGTTTCTGTTTCTGCTTTGGATCTAATTATCAAACTCTTAGATTCTGGATTATGGATCAATCTCTTCTTATTCTTCCAAGTAGGAAATTCAGCATTGTGCATCTCAACAAATAATTCTTTCATTCCAGTCTGTGAATCTTCCAGAGTAAATTCACTTTCATTTTCTTCTGAATGAATAGACTCAATATCTTCTTCAATTCGACTTTCCTGTAACATGAATCGAATAAAAGTAATTTTGTCAATTCCAAACAATAATGTTTTCCAATTATGGACATTTTGATTATTTTTTCCTCCTTGATCTGTATGTCTTTTAATTGGGAAATGAACATCATGGAATTCGACTTCAACTTCTTGAATTGAAGGGAATGGGTTATTATCAATACCCATGGATTCATCACCTTTGTCAGGGAACTTTAAATTCCCTTTTTGAATTTGTTCTTGTATTACATTTCTAAATACAATACAATTACTTGTTGAATGTCTCCAAGAATTATGCCATTTGCAATATTCTTTATTTCCTATTTCTTCAAATTTTGGAATTTTATATCCTTTAGGCAATTTTATGAATTGACCATTCAACATATGATCAAAACTAGAATCTACTTTCGATATATCAAAAGAATATTGCCTCGAACCTTCATTCGAAGCATTTTTCTTTGCCTGATAACTTGTTTTACTATCTATTTTTATTAATGCATCACAAGTAAATGGTGATTTGCCGATTATTTCAGCGGCATCTACTTCATAATTTGGGTCATAATAATAACTCTTAAAAGATGAATTTTGTCTTTGATATTCTTCTTTTAACAAAGTTTCATACCTCGACACTTTGGTAGTTAATTCCATGAGATCCCTGAATTCTATTCCATCGAATTTTTTCCTTAACTCAAACTCTAAACCATTCTGAGCTAACTTCACAAATTCATTTTCAGGCAAACTAATTCTGCATCTATTCTTTGCCTTTTTAAACCTATGAATAAATTGTGAAGCTTTTTCATCAGGTTTTTGTCTAAGTCTGGCTAAATCAGCCATAGAAACTTCAGGATCAGTTCTAAAGAACTGAGTATGAAACATTTCTTCTAATTGTACCCAATTTTGAATAGAACCTGGTGGGAGATTTACATACCAAGTAAATGCATTCCCTGTTAATGAATTTGAAAACAATCGAAGTTTCAAAAAATCATTATTTCCAGCTTCACCGCATTGCCCAGTGAACCTCCCAATATGCTCTATAGTTGATTGTTCTCCTTCACCAGAGAATAAAGCTAATTCCGGGACTTTATACCCTCTTGGGAATTCATATGTTCTAGCAATCCAATCAGGATATGGTTTTCGATATAATGGGACCTGAATATTTCTATTCAGAGGTCCATACGTTTCTTGAATTAATTCAAGAAGTTGATTTCTAGTTGCCATAATGGGATGATTTCCAGGCATATTTGTATTAACATTTTGATTTTGAAGCACCCTAAAGTTTTCATTTTGACTTTGATTCATTTTGTTTCCTTCACAATCACTAGATTTCTTCCCTATCAACCCCCCGGGTTCATTGGTACTATCATACAAAGGATTTGTGAATTGATTTGAATCTACATGATGTGAAACATTTTTATGAACATCATTATAACTAAACTTTATGGGCTGATTAGTAAATTCATCATAATGAAATTTACTATTCATTTTGTTCATTTCAGATGAACTACTACTTGGTTTATTAACATCTACAAACGTAGAAAATATAAACTCATTTTGTTGAGCATTCATCACTGCCTTTGATTTACTTATATCACTAAAGCCATTTATTGGCCTTATATTCTCTTTCTGACCATAATTTGGCCTTATATACTCGTTTTGGCCATAAATTGGCCTTGTATACTCATTTTGGCCATAAATTGGCCTTGTACTTACCGACCCCCCGAGTTCTAAATTCACTTGAGGAGGAACACCCAATAATGAATTTCCTGGTAAGTTCGAGACAACAGGTTGTTTCTTTTGTGAACCAGTATAAATCTCTTCATTTATAGAAGTACATTGTTTATTCATAGTATTTATAATGGTTTGCTGTAATTGTTGAGTAATTTCAGCCACTATTGGCCGAAATATCTCAGAAACTTGTACTGCTAACTGCGACAGAGTTTCTGGATCAGTATTCTGTAGATTAACTCTTTCTATACTAGCTTCAACCCTCGAGTTTTCTTCATTTCGCAATGAATTTTGATCTTCAAGAATGGCTTCAAGGCCATCTTCTGGCCTGTTCTCACCTTGATTTGAAGATTCCGTTTGTTTAGATCTCCTTGTCATCATAGTAAGAAGATTATATTTTGCCTTAATTGTCCCACCAGGCGTGCCAAAAAAGATGTTCGCTTAGGAAATCTTCAAGTGGCAACTGCACACGTATGGTTTGAAGTGGGGGGCATGCCAGAAAGGTTGACCTTACACCGTTTCAAGGTAAAAGATTGGTTCGAAGTTACTCGAGCCAAAATATTATAATCAGGCAATTGTGAGAATTCGGCTTCGCCTCAATGAAGAGGACTTTTAATTAATCAAATAAGGCAAAATAATTGTAAATGACTCGAAATGTAACAAGTAAAGCAATAAATAAAATACTTCAAAAAAACCACATAATCATATTATTACCTCCATTTCTGGTACAGCAATTATACACTTCTGTTAAAGTCCTTCGAAGCAATCAGACAGAAGAGGATAGAAGAGAGAGGAAGAGAGATCTTAGACGAAAAGGATAGAGAGATAAGGGAGAGAGATCTTAGACGAAGGGAAAGAGAGTATGGGATGAGAAAAGAAATTCTAAGTTAAGAGATACATTGAGGTGAGGAGAGGTAAAGAAGAGATATGCATAAAGACGTGAGTCTTGTGAGGTCGTGGACCATTTGCATGGAGAGTCCTTCCTCTATTTATAGACTTGAGAGGTAACCGCTTTCCACCCATGTCCAATAAGGTGTTGACAAGTGTCATAAGCCTCTATGATCCAATTGAAATCTTCACATCTTGCTTCGTGAGAAAACTTTGCTTCAATATGATTGGCTTGAAAGAAAAACTGTTTAACTGTCTTCGCACCAATTATAGATTGACACCTGCCCAACAGCATTGCTGATCTTCTATTTGAACGATTGAATGTCTTTTATTTTAAATCCATGATCTGATAACTGCTATTTGATTTTTAAATTGACAACTCACCACTAAACTGGCGGTTATAGGCAGTTACTTTGGTATATTAATCTAGTACAAAGCACTTCATTATATGCTTTTCCTTATTGGCTTAAAGAGCTGCAACTGCCTCTTATTAAAAATATTTGCCACGTGCCCAGATTTCATTGGGCGGTCATTTTAATAGTAAACAGACCCTTTCAAACCAAATTGGATCATGGAAAAGCAATCTAAATATTGACAAATATAACATTAAGAACCCCCCAAATTAACAAAATAATCACAGAAGTTTAAAGAACAAACCACGTGAGAAATCTTTCGCCGCAAACACCAAAATTTGCCCTTGTTAGAAGCTGGTTATTGACTCCAGACCCACTCTGATTAGTGTTCCCCCAAATTTCAAAACTGCAATGGGTGAAATAAAAGAGCAGTTTATATATATATATATATATATATATATATATATAGAGAGAGAGAGAGAGAGAGAGAGAGAGAGAGAGAGAGAGAGAGAGAGAGAACATGTGTCATTAAAGATTTTAATGACATGTGTCATTAAAGATTCTGATTTTAAATTTGGAAACCTCTTATGGTACATGTGTCATTAAAGATTTTATAAGATTCTTATTTTAAATATGGCAATATATGAGATTCTTTTAAATATGACAATATATGAGATTCTTATAAACTAAAATCAACCAATTAGAAAAAAGAAAATAGAGTGAATTAAGGGAAGAAGAAAATGTGGGATGGAAGAGCAGGGGGAACGTCACGTGGGATGGACTGCTCTATATATATATATATATATATATATTCTTAGCTCTATTTAGTACAAGGCTTTCAAATAAAGTCAAATCTATCCCCTTAATAAAAGGGAATAAGGATTTACTGTACATCACTATTCATTGACATGTTAAATTACTGTTTTACCCTCAAACAAAGTTCATTTACCGTTTTACCCCAAATAAAATTAAATTACCATTTTACCCAGTTAAATTACCCTAGTTCAATTACCGTTTTACCCTAAACACATAAGCATATTAAGAGTTCAACTTCATCTAATGGTCATTTCACTTTACCTAAAATATCTCACTAAAACGGAATAAGCAAACTAGCAAGTCTCATTATGCTCGTGCATTGCACATGTCCTATCCTAGTGTTTGAAAAAAGAAAAGAAGTTAGAATCGGTTACCCAAGTTAATTATATTTTGAGTAATGCTATACATCACTACAACCAATCGTTACAAGAAGAAAATGATGATAGTTTTTGAAAATCATCAATGGGTAGTTTTGAAAATTCATGTTATTTCTTTCTTGTAGCCATAGTTGTAGCGATATCTTGTAGCAATACATAACATTTTCATTATGCTTTATGGAGCTAGAAACTTGCCAGTTTCAAGTGTTAAAATTTGAAAAAATTACACTTTGCCCCCCTAAACTATTAGATGTTTCCACATTTGTCCACTAAACTCAATTTTCCCCAAAAAAGTTTAACATAAGTTTTCTACCAGGCTCACAAATAGGAGGTAATTTGATACAATCTAATAGTTTAGGAGGCACATTGTTGCAATCGAAACTACAGGGGCTCAACGTAAAAACGAGCAATAGTTTAGGGGAAAAAAATGTCATTTCCCTAAAAAAAATTTAATATTTACTTCTAAAAGTTGAGATAAATAAGAGAATTTCTTGCTACCTCAATTTTTAGAAATCATTGCAAAGATTTTGCACTATGAAGAACTTTCAAAAACTTTTATCTTTTTACTTTTAAAAGTATAGAAATTAAAAAATAAAAATAAAAAAGCTTATCCAAATGGACACTAAAATTGTGAATGAATTGTTTGCTACGAACTTCCATGACAAACCCAAACAAAACCTTGCAATCAGCAAAACAAGCAAAGTTCAAAATTATTTGCACATTGAATATTGGAATGGCTAGTTTAAATCAAACTCAAACTGGCTATTCTTATCTTCCTCCTCATCCTTGAAATTTCTCTCCCATAGCAGACCCAGTAAATGGGTTGTTTTTGCTTTCAGCGTGCAATGTCAGCTTTGAGCGCAATATATACAACCTATTGCTACTATCTGATTTTTATATAAATTATCTTACCGTTGGTTTGAATAAAATAATAAATAATAATAAAACTAAAAAAATGCCCTGTGACTTTTTGTAAAGATATAAAGATAATGATATGAAATTTCCAATAATAAAGCACATACTCCATAAAGTGCCATAAGTAAAGGACGGGAAGAAAGATGATTCTTGCCTGTACAAGAGAAACAACAAAATGAACCCAAGGATGGGTAGCTTAGTGGTTGAGTAAGTAGGGCTAAGGGCATACCATATCTATTGGTCTTGGGTTCAACTCCCACTAACTACTAATATCCGAGGCCACGGACCGTAAGGCACAAGCTTTGTTTCGAAAACCTTGTTCGGGGTGCAGGATTTAGTCTGGTGTGCGCAAGCTGGCCCAGGATACCTGTATAGCAAAAAAAAAAAAAAAAAAAAAACAAAAAAAAAAAAAAAAAATGAAACAGCAAAATGTCATAATAAATGCATTGTTAATTTGTTGTTATTTACAGCATATTATCACATAACCATCCATCTCTAGTGTCAAAAAGTAGGAGCTGATGGTCTTAAACGAACCAAAATTTTGACCTTCAAAATCAATGACATGGCTACTAATATGGCAATATCATGGATGTACACTACTACAATATACGTATTAGTGGCTTATGTAATATGTCATATTAGCTGTGCAAATTCTGCCCAATCCGCCGGACCGACCCCACCCACCCCGACCCTATCTTCAACCCGCGGTTACAATGGTTAGGCGGGTAGGGTTGGATGAATTTGATGAATTTTTGGCAGGTTGATTTGGTTAGAGAGTATAGAGGTGACAACCCACTCTAAACCCGCCCCCACCCGCCAAATAATTATATATAAATAAATAATATATTTATATAAAATAAATTTCATTACTACCTTATATTTTCCCTTAATTGGATATGCTTGCAAGTTAGTATTTTTTATTTCTTTAGAGATATTTATTATGATAGTTTGAATATGCACTTATTTGATTTGATATTCTTTCAATTTTGAAAGTGAAACCATATGTTAGTTTGTAAGATTTTTTAATAACAATGAATTTATTATATTATGTATCTAGTTAGTAGCTTCTATTGTTGTAGGATAATTTATTTTGGCACTTTAGTTTATTACTATTGAAAGAATTGTTTTGATTATAGTTTAATTACTAAATAACAAAATATTGTATTGTTAGATACGAATTTGAGGTATTTTTGCTTGTTAAAAAGGTTTTAAGAACTTTAGGTATTTTATAAAAAGAAAAATGCTATACAATCATAAATTTTAATTTCGGTGATTTTTAATTACACGCTCCTAAAAGCATATGTGTAAACATGACTCATCATGGTGATTTTTAATTTCGCGTTAAAAAGATGGAAACATATGTGTAAACATGTGTTTCACAACATCGGAAAATATTAGATTGAAAAAGAGTAGGAGATTATGAGAGAACCCCCATGAGATTTCTTTTTTCTTTAATCGAGTATTCTAAACCTAAGCTTGTTGGGTTTTGGAGTCAAATTAATCCTTTACAATATACAATTCATCCGTAAAATTATACATTAGATAATAACTTCAGTTAGGGGCATTTTAGACTTCAAAAAGAATCTTTTCAAATATGAAGGATTTAGAGTAATAATTTGAGTTAAGGACAGTAAAAATTTGTGTTGCTGATTCAGGTGCCACTAACCATATGACCTCTAATCCCATTCAATCATCTCTGTGCACGGGAACACATTCATTCAATCTAAATGATATTTCATATGTTGCCAAATGCCAAACTCACAAAAGATTATAATAATTGTGTGTTTCTCTGTTTTCTGTAGGGCATTGCTATCCTTTTTTGGGGCCGTATCATAAAAACAGAGCTGCACCCAACTTGTTGGCTGAAAGGGAAGAGCTGCCCATCAGTACAACACAAAGTTGATTTGGCTGAAGCCCATGACATCTTATTACCAAATTAATGTAAAACAGCTTCGAATGAAAATAATAAATTCACATACAAACATCTCATCATATTTACAAATACAACTTTATTAATTCCTACTTCAAATATGTATTCATTACACAATACAACCCAAATCCAAATGACAGCTTCAGATCCATCCGCTTTACTGCTTGCCCACCCTTATTCATTACATCACTGCTACTACTGCTGATGCCTGAAAATTGAATTAAACTTTAAACTTTTAGATTGAAGAGAATTTGATATCATCTAAATCCTAATCGGAGAAAACCTAAATTTCAGTCTCTTTTTAAACCTGAAATTGGGAACAAGAAACTATAAAAGAAGAGAGAGAGAGAGAGAATTAAAATTACTAACCTCTATCTTAAAGAGGCCAACCGAGTTTGATTGAATTTATGTAGTCTCTTTCTCACAATTTGATCCACATTGAGTCAAGATAGATTTGAAGAACATGAGATATGTTGGGCCAGTCCTCCCCTGTTTCCCTCTTGCACCTTTCACTCAATTGCGGACACTCTTTAATGACCAGTTCTTGCAGTGCAGTGAGAGAGCGCATCCCTTCCGGCAAAGACATCAAATTAGGGCAATCTATTATGTAAAGTCTAAGAAGTGATGTTAGATGTTTCAGCCACTCCGGCAATGTCGTCAAAGCTGCACAATTCGTAATGGCTAAATATTGAAGAGTGACAGAACAGTGTTGAATTCCTCGAGGCAGAGATGCCAACTTTGGGAGACCCCAAATGGACAGTGATCGTAGGCTCCTTAGTCCATGCATGCTTTCCCCCTCCATCAAATCAAGCTCTTCACAATCTTGGATCACCAATTTCTCAAGGGCGGTCAAGTTGTTCATACCACAAGGGAGAGATGCCAAACTCGGACATCCATTGATCTC
>JAESVK010036255.1:0-11744 GCA_017140935.1 Hamamelis virginiana | reverse complement strand
TGTGTGTGTGTGTGTGTGTGTGTGTGTGTGTGTGTGTGTTTGTTCATGTATATATATGCATGTGGCTATTGCTATAGTTTGGTGTGAAAACTGAATTAAATTGAAGAGAAATTAGTTGAGGTGGATATGTGTTGGATTATAATTGAAGATGAGTACTAAATGTTTGTTAAAATGTCTCAACCAGATTGCAGGGAAGTAAGACACTCGAGATGACATCATCCAGCTCTTCACAGTCAAGCCGATCATCGCGCCATCGCCGTTCTGGTTCGATTACGGAGTTTGCACCATTGTGTCATTGTGGAATAGTAGCACCGTTGAGAACATCATGGACAAATGTAAACCCTGGACGAAGGTTTTATGGATATGTTAACTATGGGACGACCAATCATTGCGGATTCTTCATGTGGCATGATAAGAAGCCGTTCACCAAACGATCAATTCAAGTTATATTAGAGCTACCGACTGAGAAAAAAGAACTTCAAAAGCATGTGGCAGAGATTCAAAGTCACTTGTTTGTAATGGAAAACCGAAGTAAAAAAAAAACTTACCTCGATGTAAAAGGATATGTTTTTATAGTAGGGTTGGTGGTTGTAGTTTATGTTACATTACATGTATTGACATAAATTATTATTATCAATATTATCTTGATCTGTTTTGACTCTGTTTGGTGTTGAAAACTGGATAAGAAATGTTGCAATACATATATTTGTTGAATATAAGGTTAAAAAGTGAACTATATTGTTACATAGTCGACTATCGAATGTGTAGAACCAAACATAGTCCCCCTGGAAAAGACCAAACATGTCTCATCCATAAAAAATTTTGGCGTGCATTGGTTGTTTAGCAGCCAAGTAGTATGTGTTTGCTATGGGAAACTTGGTAAGAAAAAATGTTGCCATACATATTTTTGTTGAATTAAAGGTAAATTAGTCAACTATATAGTTATATAGTCGACTATATCATGTGTATAACCAAATATAGTCAACCTGCAATATACCCAACCTAAATTTTACAACATCAAATTACCTGTACAGCTATTCATACAAAGACTACCATAAACCATCCGAACTCTACCATCAATCCAAGTGAACAATATGTGATATATTGGGTAACCAAAACATCCACACAATAATGTCAAAAAAATGTATCATTTCATTTAATGTAGCAAAAATAAACTGCATACAACCCAAATTTTTCATTTCATATTGGGTAACCCAACAAATCTCAATTACACAACACCCATATATTCCCTTCATCAACAGCTTCTATTACATGTCCCAAAAAAGAAAAGAAAAAAAAAAAAAACTACCAAGATATATAGAGAACAACCCAAAAAACCACCAACACAACAATGCCAAGTCCATACATCCCCTTGCAAAAAACCACCAACACCCATACTATAAGCTGCAAAAAACCACCCAACACCCGAATCTCACATACATCCCCTTGCAAAACAGCACCATCACCCAACACCCAACACCTAACACCCATACTTATCCCTTGAAAAAAACCACCAATAGCAAACACCCAACACCCATGCATTCCACTGCAAAAAACCACCAACACCCATCACCCAACAGCCCACCACCAACACCCAACACCCATGCTAAATCCAATGCAACCGAGAACACCCATCACCCAACAGCCCACCACCAACACCCAACACCCATACTTATCCCTTGAAAAAAACCACCAACAGCCAACACCACAAACACCCCAACACCCATGCATTCCACTGCAAAAAACCACCAACACCCATCCAAAAAACAGGCCACCACCAACACCCATCACCCAACAGCCCACCACCAACACCCATACTTAACCCTTGCAAAAAACATCACCAACACCCAACACCCAACACCCATACTTATCCCTTCAAAAAAACCACCAACAGCCAACACCACAAACACCCCAACACCCATCACCCAAAAGCCAAATGTATCCACAAATTATACAAACACCCCAATGTACCAAAAGAAACAAAAAATTACAATTTACACAATACATTGTAGATCATTTATGAGCTTTTTTGATTAACTCCAGCAAGTCAGCACTAATTCCATTGAACTTTTCATTAGCTTCCTTGAACCCGTCTTCAAATGTTTTCTGAATTAGACCCCCTTTGAAACTCACCATGGCAATCTCTTGGCTTACTTCATCAACAACATTCTCGAGCTTCTGAACTCGAGATGACAAAGTAGATAAATTTGAATTCAGATTCGCCACTTCATTGGTGAGTTTGGCAAGTCCCTGAACAATAACCTCCATGTCTGCTATAGGCGCATCTGCCTGCTGCGTTTGGGATGGGGCATTTGCTTCATTTCTCATTTCTTGAACACCTTCTTCCTCCATATGCGGCATACGTATGCGGTCGCATCGATGGACCCACACATTGTCAATTTTATCAAGCTTCATGTTCCTCAAAGTTGTGTCTGTATACGTATCACTGGAACAGTGCTTTTTAACATCAATTTCTTCCTTTAGAGGGTATTTGAAATACTCTAACAATTTGGTGATCAACATCCCATATGGTAAAGATTGATGGTGCCTCTGGATGCAAGCACGCATCTCACAACAAATAAGATTAGGGAGGTCAATAGGGTATTCATTAACAACACTCCACATCAGAAATGCATCTAAAGCAGTTATAGTTTCTCTGGAGCTAACCCTAGGAATAATGTTGTGAGTGTCTGGGCTCAAGATTTGATCCATCTCTGTAAAAAATATGTCTTCTACCTCATCTTGTATTTGTCTCCCTTTTTCCATAACATGTAGTGCATTATGAGATTGTGCAACTCTAACAGCCATTTTTCTATAAAATGCACAAATGTATCGGTACCGCTCTGATTCCTTCAATTTTGCATCCTCAACAATTGAACGACCTTGCCTATCTTGAACTGAAGTGGACCTTGCATCTCGAAACCATCTTTTCAGAATATATTGACGAGGGAGTTCATTAGGGTTAATGTCCTCTCTCAACACTTTTAGAGCATGCCTACATATGATTCCTTTCGTTTCAAACCGCCTACAACTGCAACACAACCAATCAGTAACGCCATCCCGGGTCACATAATATAACCTTTGGCAACCGTGGAGACCAGTGTTGTACACCATATTTCCTGCATCATTATGGTCACGAGATTGAGTGGCTAGTTCAAGAGATCTCATATATTCTTCTTGAAATTCATGAAACGGTTGCCGAGTATAGATTAATGCTGCTTGCTCGATCATTCTTATCTTTATGGCAATTTTGGGCATCCTGTGGATCAAATTAAATTCTGAACTCAGTTCAGTCTCACGTTTGTCGGATAGAACCCTCTCAAAGTGCATGAAAAATTGCACGATATCATGATCAAACTTCAAATAATTTTTTAGGCATGCATTAAAACTTTCACTCAATTGTGTGCTTTTCATACCAGCAGACCATTCATAACTAACATAGCAATGTGCCCACTTTTGCCTCGCATCAAACAACATTTTTAGCCACCTATTCTCCCGAACATCGTGTTCTTCAAGCATACAATTCCACTCCTGTAAAAATTCATCCTCTGAATCAATATTATCCATGAGGTATGCAATCTTGTTTTTAATAGTACAAGCATCAGGAACGCGATTCCCAATATTATTAGTGTGCTTGAGCGCATTCTGCATTATATGCCACTTGCATAGACGATGAAAAGTTGATGGAAACTCTTCTTTGACAGCAATGGCCATGGCAGCGTCTTGATCCGTTAAAATGGTTTTTGGAGACTTGTTACACATTGCTTCCAAGAACGTCCTAAACAACCATTTGTAAGACTCCGCTGTTTCATCATACATCAATGCCGCACCAAACACTACAGTTTCCCTGTGATGATTGAACCCAACAAAAACAGCAAACGGCCGATGCTCCTTATTTATCTTGTAAGTTGTATCAAAACTCACCACATCACCAAATATACCATAATTCATTATCATCCTTGCATCAGCCCAAAAAATATTTGTAATTAATTCCTCACTGTCAAACTGGACAGCAGAGTAAAATGAGTAATTCTCAAATGATTGTTTTTTAAAGTATTCGTATATGCTACCAGCTTCCCCAAATGCCAAGTTCTTCTTTCTTCTACCTCGTAAGTAATTTTTCTGGTCTTGTTTAGTGAAACCGAGACTTTCCCTTCCTCCAGCTTCTCTACCAAGTAACTCATATGCAGACCTAAGAGGAATTCCAGACTGTTCTGCCAATTCAATTTGTGTTGCATGCAAATCAGAAATCCTACGTTGTGACCCCATCATATAGGAGCACCGCGCAGGAATAAGCTCGTGGTTATGATCCACCGTTAAAGTGTATATTTCAAGTTTTCCCTTCTCCCTGTTTATCTTTATACCCATATGAGCATTGCAACCACATCTTGTTTCCGCTCTTGGATTGTTTGGCAATTGGTCTCTTCTCTTGTTATCACGAACACCCTCTTTACAACAAAGAAAAATTCTTGATGTCAACTCCTTCGTCTTTTTAGTTCTACCAACACTACCTCTCCTAATGCTAAATCCAACCCGCCTCCCATAATCGTTATAAAAATTATATGCTGCTTCTTCACTATCAAACTCCATACCCAATTTTGGAATATCTTCGCAATTGTCAATATTCCTTTCATTACTAAAATCCATACTCAATCAACTGTACCAATTAAATTGATAAAATGAGACTATTCAGTAGGGTAATAGTTTGCACACATCATGTCCACAAAGAAAAAATATCATAACCAAATTTCCATTATACACACATTATCCATATAACAGTCAACTGTAGAGCACACATTCAAGTGCAAACCACATGTATATAAACTACTAATTGTATATATAAACATATAATTTTCTAAACCAATCATGTTATAGTCGACTAAATAAATGGTAACAGTCGACTATTTCGATAGCCAATCCTACAATCCCTGTGATTGATCTTGGGTCTTTTTTTTAAAAAACCCTCGTTTTCCTTCTGTCATATGTTCATTCTTTCTATATATATTTTTTTTCAATTTCTCAATACCTCATAAGTATAATTTACTAAATATCACCCTCGTTTGCATATAGATCTCATCAAAATATATATTTTTCACATATATAAAATTATCATAAACCAATGGCTTACCTGGAGTGGCAGGTATGAGGGAGATTGATGGAGATCTTGAGATGTTCAGCTGTGTAGATCCAAATCTTGCAATGAAGAGTTGTGATTTTGATGAGAGATAAATAATATGGTTGCGTATAATATCAAAATCTTGCAATGAAGAGTTGTGTATATTGTATATATTGTGATCAAAACCTTGCACTGCACTGTATCAATGATGCTTTGATGAGAGGAAGAGATGTACTTAGGGTCAAAGAGGAGAGAGATAGAAGAAATTTTGGGTCGTGAGGATAGAGAGAGAAGAAATTTTGGTTCGTGAGGATAGAGAGAGAGAGAGAGAGAGAGAGAGAGAGAGAGAGGACATTTGGGTCCTGACGAGGGTACACTTGGGGTGGG
This sequence comes from Hamamelis virginiana, assembly GCA_017140935.1. Lineage (NCBI taxonomy): Eukaryota > Viridiplantae > Streptophyta > Magnoliopsida > Saxifragales > Hamamelidaceae > Hamamelis > Hamamelis virginiana. The sequence goes on along the minus strand of JAESVK010036255.1, from coordinate 6,241 downwards.
AGGAGAGAGAAGTTGGCGGGAAAATTTTTTGGCAAAAAAAGTGACCAATAGCAAGCTAACGGGGTTAACTGCGTTAAAGAGGAAGCCGTTTGGGCCAAAACGATTGCTGCCATGCGCGTTTCGAGCTTGGGCCCTTGGATTTGGGCATTCGCTGACGTGTCGTGATCTCACCGGCTGCTCACCACCTGGTGAGCAAACTGCTGCTCACCAGCAAATCCGAACACAACAATGCATACCTTCCTAGGATCCGTTTGGCTATTTGGTAAATGGTGACATTTGACAATAGCATTGAAAGAGTGAAAAGCAATGTTTATTCAAAATTTATTCAAGTTAATTTTAAAATAAAAAATACTATGTGTACCACATGCACTGCTATATATGTGCAACACTACTTTCAATATTAATTTGGGTCCCAATTTATGCCACATGCTATGTGTATATTTTTTTTTTCATATTGCATGTGAGAGTAAATAAAATTTATTTATTTTTCTATTATTTTTTTAATTTTTTAAATGAATTGGCTTTGAAATACGAGTTGGAATTGAAGTATTGAGATTATTATGGGAGGTGGTCATTTTGTTAATTTAATGAGGGCATAAATGTCTATTTATTAATTTAACAAGGGTTGTGTGGTCATTTAATTTTAATTAATGCTTGTGGTCAATAGAAAAAAAAAATTAGGACATTTTGGTAATTTTGCATGTCCTAAATAGCAATAAAGGCAGAATTGACATTTTCAGAAAATTATAGGATGATGACAGCATTTTCCGTTACTTTTCTAACGGAAAGTGTAACGGAGGGGAGGTGCCTGCAAAAAACATCAAACCTCAGGGGGCAGATTGAAATTTGTTGAAACTCAGGGGAGGTCCGTGCATTTAAGCCAAACCTCAGGGGAGGTCCGTGCATTTTACCCAAACCAAGTTGTGCCCATTTGCTCAATCTAGGTATACGACAGCTCTGAATGAAATCCACCAATATAAACAAATATCCTAGCCGAGACATCAGTCCTCATACCCAAGACAAAACCGGAGAAGTATAAATGCGCACTATCTTGACATTGATCGGATGATGGGAATCAAACTCTTTCAAGGACCAAAATTCATAAGCATGAAGACAGAGAGTTTCCCATAAATGATCAGTCTTGCAATCAGCTACCAATGGACATATTCTCATTCGGTACAAAATTTCCAATCAGTATGAGAAAATATTGACAGGGCTGGACTTGAATGACTTAGAAAACAATAAAATGTTTAATTAGGGAAAATTACATAAAACACTACTAATGTTTGGGTCATTTTTCACCTTAGTCCATATACTATAAAACATTTTAAAATACTCTACAGTATTGCTTTGTTTCACTTCAGTCCCTATACTATAAGATGCATCAAAACAGCCCCTTAAGTAAAGGTCTATTTCATTTTGGTCCCTATACTATCACTACTAGAAAAACATCATAAGACGAGGGTTTAAAACCCTCGTCTTTGGTATAAGACGAGGGTTATTCTTTTGTCATCTATTCCAGGGTCGTCTTTAAAAAGATGAGGGTTTTAGAACCCTCGTGAATTTGAACAAAAGACGAGGGTTTATAACTGTAACGCCCCTCACAGGGTAACCCCTATGCGGAAGTGCTACAATGACAGAAATACCAAGCGCTTATCTTCAAATATCATCATTTAAAGTTAATAAGGGTTTTACAAAATTCTCAGATGCGGAAATTTAAAATATGTACATTATCTCAAAAGAAGATAGCGCTGAGTACTAGTCTATATCACGAGTACAGTCCCGTAATGTACCCAAAATATATATATTTTTATACAAAACCAAGCCAAATGTCCACAATAGAGAATGAACAGTGTTGCTAAAAAACTTCCAGGATATCCACTATGCTCGAAATATCCATGTAAGCTTACTGATGTGCTGGTCCTGTGGGGGGGGAAAACACGGGGTGAGCAAGACCACTTTTGCTCAGTAAGATTCATAAACCTCAAATACCACACAACGCTTTTAAAAGAAATATCAGGCATTTCATTTTCATAATGCAAAAATCAACATCTCATAATAAGATCATCATATCTGTAAATTATTTTCATATTACAGAAGATATTCATCACTCTTTCACAATAAATGATCTCACACAATATGTATGTGTCATGCACATGACAGATATACGATGCAATGCTCATGCAGTCATACCTGCCATTTTCTCTGTCCTGCAAAACAGAAAAATTCACACGGATGGCTACCTCATTTTAGGGTACACAACCATCCACCACAACAGCATACCTTCGCCCCCGGTGCTAGGATATGTATATCACCCAGTCCCCACCTTTTTAGGACCTACCGCGATTGTCACTCATTGACAAGAGGGTTTACTTGCAGTTTTTAGCAAGGGTGATATATTAGTGCACTAACTGTTTCCAGGATCTTTTGTCCATCGGTGGTATCTCAACACTTCACTTCCACAATTCATAATCACAGTTCATAATATGCATGCCAATTATATCAATGCTATGCATATGGATCATCATGCCCACTCACTGGAGCCACCACTTTTTCACAATATCTCGCATATAATTGTGCTTCATGCCAGATGCAAATATTTCATGCGATGAACATGGCATATATCTCATGTCTACAACTCATTGATCGACTGGTACGAGGAGGGAGATTATTCCCCGTCAGTGATCAGAATTAATAATTTATAAACCGCGTGACAATTAATCTCAATTCGATTGTGATCAGTGAGCACGGGTGTCGAACCACTGGGAAGTGCAGGTTTATATTAAAAAGCCTTCTTAGAATCAATTCAAGCGGAAAGAATATTATCAATTAAATTGGTTGGTGGTAACTGCTCCGATTGGGTCGAAGCGAAAACAAAGTAATTTTAATTAAAACTTAGTAAAAATGCAGTTTAAGTTGGTGGAATGAGCGGAACTTGGGTGAGAAGTCCATTTGAATATCAATTAAACAATTTATGTTTATAAAATCCTCACTATAGTAATTATGTATGGTGGTTCTTCCAACTACAAGAAGGAAGTCCCAAAAAGATTATGAATACAGGACCGGCAAGTTTATCCCCGAAAAGAATGGAGTATCGCTACCCACCTTAAATGAGGAATAAAGCATACTGGTTTGTATCCATACCAATAAAAACCATTGCATAATTATATAATTGCAATCACAGATATACAATTATATGATATTATATTCGGCAATAGTGTGCGGTAAAACCTTCACAACTATGCAATCACATAATACAAATAGAGGGATGTTTATAAAATAGGATTGTAAAATGAATCCAACTTCATCCTCACCCAAGCTTGGAGTATTAGCTACACATCACTGGAGGATAATATCCTTTATCCAGGCAAGCTTTTGGGGGTCACGGGATGGAAAAAAGAAATAAAAGCGGTAATTAATTGACGGAATAAATAAGGAAAATGGCAGAAAGTAAATAAAGAAAAGTGACAGAAAGTAAATAAAGAAAAGAAAGGACTAAAGTAAATACAGAAAAGAAAAGACTTAAATAAATAAAGAAAAAGGCAGAAAAAGTAAAGAACAGTTCTCAAGTGAGAACTGAGCCATGCATAAAAAGGAAAATAACAGAATCGGAAATACTGAAATTAAAGACTTAATCGGATAGAACAGTTCTCAAGTGAGAACTGAGCCAGGCATTAAAAGAAAAATGACAGAATTGGAATTGACTGAAAATTGAAACTACCGATTGAAATGCGAAAATAAACTGTAACTTGCATTAAAATAAAGCAGAGTAATGATTCAGAGCTTAAGTCATGAACCCTCTTTAAGTCGTCGTTACACTTCTATTTATAGAAGGAAAAGGTAAAAGACACAACTGCCCTCAAAAATATCTCAAAAGCCCATAGCCGCCTCATGTCTATCGATAGCGGAATTTGGCTATCGATAGCGGATTTTGGCTATCGATAGCGGAATTTGGCTATCTATAGCGGATTTTGGCTATCTATAGCAGATTTTGGCTATCTATAGCGGATTTTGGCTATCTATAGCCAAAAGTTTCTGTCCGTAAATTCTTGAATGATTTTTTCTCTGGATTGTTTCCTCTTTTATCCTCCATGCTTCATCAATCATCTTCTTTAATGGAAATATATATCCCATTGATGCTCAGGCAAGTCTTCTTCATTGTAAATTTGAATTTGAACATTTCTGTTCAATTTTCCTACAAAAGTGAAAATTAGCATCTTCCTATGAATAAAACAAATACTAGCCTTTATTAAGCAATTAAATACATAAGAAAACATAACATTACCATAATTTAAGGTATGATTGTGGTCCAATCACTCATGTATGACAATTCACGCATACATCTCATGGCATATCAACTCAAGCATATGTCTCATTGCAGGATAATTTATGCATTTATCCAATCATATAAAATCATAAATAAATAATTATCACAGCAATAATAATAATTGTATTCAATTTCACCATTATTTTCAACATTTGTTTGCGTAGAATTTTGGGTTTCGATCCTGTGGCCTATGGGTTATGGACCCACCACGCTTCCGCTGCGCACTCTGACCCAAAACATATCCTAAAGAAGTCTAAGGATTAGTTCTAGGTCGATGGAATAATTTCCTTTTAGAAATTCAACCCATTTGCGAATAAAATTTATCCCAAAACCCTTAATGAATTTCAAAAATTTGCAGAAAATTAATGGGGCGGTCTCAGTCCCATTTTTATTTACCTAAAATATTAAAATATGTATAAAAACATTCATAAAGTAGTTTGAGGCAAAATTTATTAGAAAACTATAGGGTTTAAGTCAAAATTTAGACTTTTAAAAATTGCACGACACTTTAAAAATTTTTCGGGAATTTTCTAGTGATCAAAAACACCCCAAACCACTTCAACCATGTTTAAAGTTGAAAAATATACATTTTGAAAAAAAAAATTGAGGACACGTGGCAGCCACACGCGCCGCCACGCGCGCGTGGATGCTCCCTGGCACTATTCATCATCTTCTCCAATTTTCTCCTAATTTCTCAGATTTTGTTTCTTTCATTTCTCCCTCTACAAAGCTTCAAATTCGATGAAACCAGTTTCTAAATTCCCCTAAAATCATCCTCTACAACATATCCAAAATTTGGAAATTTTGGAATTAACCTCTATTTTTCGGGTATTTTTCTCTCTCCAGGCTTCGAAAATTCACCAAAAATAATTATAATAATGGGAAAAATATGAGGTCCCCATGATAATTCATGGTTGAACCTCTAGTATCCATGAAAAATAGCCACAACTTTCAGTTAGATCGTTTGGCATGAAAACTGAAAAGTCCCCATGGTTTCCACCATTAAAGCTTCATGGAAGCTTTCTCTCTCTACAAATTCTCACTCTACACTCATAATTGGAACTTGGGCTCACTAGGGTATCTTAATAGGACTAAAAGAAGAAGGTTTAATGCCATGTGGAGTTCCAATTCGTAGTATGTAACATAATTGAATTTCACATGAAACCATATAAAAACATGATTTTTATGAACTTTGAGTGAGTTTTGGAAGCTTGTAATGGCTCCCAAAATTCCTAAATTTCATTCAAAACCATTATGGGGTATACAAGGTATGAGAATCATACCTTACTTGTGATTTTCGAATGAGTATGAGTGTCCAAAAGTTGCTCCAAACTTGCCCCTTCAGCAGTCCGAAATCTGGAAATTTTCTCTGTTTTTTTTTTTTTTTCTTTCTCCTTCTCTTTCTTCTCTTCCCTTCTCTTCTTCTCCAGACCTCCCTTACTATCCACCACGAAATATCTCTCTCTCTCTCCTACTTCTTGCTAACCAAGTAAAATCTCTCTCTCTCTCCCTTCCTAATGGCAATCCCCCATTGGCTAGCATAAAGCAACCTTATCCCCCAGCTGAACCAGTTGGATGCTTCCCATTGGAGACCTTGATCACCAAGGAACCAGTTGGATGCTTCTCATTGGTGACCTTGGTCACCAAGAAATTTTGGAATTTCTTAGGTGCATTAAGATACACCATAAATAAGCTAGACCCTCATACATCTATTGACACTTTGCCCAATCAAAATAAGTCATTTGTGCAATCAAAGTAATGAAAAAAAAATTATTATATATGCAGAAATACATAGATATATATACATATATTCATGCATACATATGGCATGGTTATCTACTATGCATTTAAATTGCAGGGTCTCACAATAACCCTCGTCTTATATAGAAACGGCGAGTGTTTAAAACCCTCGTC
>JAESVK010036246.1:0-10426 GCA_017140935.1 Hamamelis virginiana | reverse complement strand
TGTGATGGGTGGCCATATGAATGTGGCATCAATTTTTTTTGCATTTGAGCTACCCTTTAATTATGTCCTACGTGCATTTGCATTAGTTTACCAGTCACTACAAGTTTGGCTTCTCAGCATAGTGTTTCTTTAAAGCCTAAAATGGTTAGGGATCCTACATACTTTCGAGGTTGTTATGATAGGTGTCATATCACTGTGGTTTTATTTGCATTTGGCTACCCTATATTATTTCCTACATGCAGTTTTTTCTTTCAAAATCTGTAAAGTGTTATGGAATGACAACTAAATTTTACCTATATGTAACTATATTTATATACTAATTAAACTATATTTATTTACAGGAAAACAGGAAAAAAAGAAGGGGAAGTCAACTGCCACGCAAAATTACAGACCGCAGTTTAGGTCCAACCTAAACTCAATCTCTACACTTCTCCAATCTTTACATTTGACGGAGAACCACATTGCTGCTCTTCGAAGAACTGCCTTTTGGCAATTCTTCAATGCCATAATCAACAGCAATATTCAGCAGACAGTACTAACAAAGTCGCGTAAGGATGTAGTGAAAATTGTTGAAGCCTATGATCCTGCCACGAAGAAGATAAAGCTGGGAAGACAGCAGCTGCGGCTCAAACCACTAGATGTATCACTAATTTTTGGTATTTGTTCTGGAACAAATACCCTGGAAAATACACAAACAGGCACTGAAGCATCTGCATTCATTAGAAGAAGGTTTCCCAAGACAAAAAAAATTCTTTCGCCTCAAATAAAAATTCAGCGATTAAGTGCTTGCCAAGGCAACACTATAGATGATGTTGAGGATGTGGCTAGACTACTTTGTATGTATGCATGTTCAACACTGTTCTTCTCAACTTCTGGGCATCACATATCATGGAAATATGTGAGGTACATAGAAGATTTAGACAACATGCATACATATGCATGGTCAGATGAAATAGTCAGCAAGTTAATTGAAGGCCTTGAGAAGTCAGTCTCTGACCCTAATAAAGCCACTGGTTGTGTCCCATTTTTGCTAGTACGTATTCCAACCAAATACTTTATTCACAATACAACATATTGTTCATACTAATTTCTACAAAAATAATCTAATTTATTCATTTTCTCTTGTTTTTGTTAAAAGTTTTGGCTTTGTGAACACACAACAATTGTGGATGCACCCAAAGAAAAATTGTTTCCAAGGTTCCTCAATTGGGACTTAAGAAATCTACATGACAGCCTCAAGAAAATTGACTTAACAAAGCTAAAAAGCAAACAGGTATTGCACAAAAGCATCAAAATTCAGTTTATTATGTTTGTTCTTTTCCAAGATTCACTACATTTTCTTCACTATATGTTTGTTATTTTCTCTACTATTATAGATTCTTGAAGTTGATGAGCTCACACCTACCCAAGAAGAACAAAATATACAACTAGAGGGAGCACAAGAAGAAGAGGATGATGAAGCTAGTGATGTAAGTTCACTCAAAATTATAATTTGAACCATTCAAGTTTCATATATCTAAATAAGATATGCAAAATGGCAGTAATGCTAGCTTTTAAATTCACTACATCTTTTTATCATTCCATTATAGGTTCCTACATGCTTTCCATGTTCTGATGGCTGCCCATATTTAAGTGGTTTTTTCTTTTTTTCTTTTGGCATTTTGGTTAAGTTATATTGTTTGCTACATAAATTGAGCTTGCCCTTGAGGTTCCTACATGATTTGCATTTAACATTTCCCATATTCTACTTGGTTTGAAGTCATTTCACTACGTGACTTTGAGTTCTTCATATGAGTTTGAATGAGGTTGTTGATATTAAACTTTCAGTAAATATCTAAATAAAAACATTCAAATGCATTAGTGCTAACTTTTAATTTCACTACAATCTTAACAGCCATTGCAGATAAAGAATTCGGAAGACTCAAAACAATATGAGGAAAGAACAGAGTCAGATAAAGCTGAAGATTTTGAGGGACTTTTTGAAGAAAACAGTAAAGAAATTGAAGAGGAAGAATATGACCAACACACACAAATTGATGTTGAAGAAGACACTCAATTCAAAGATCCAGAAGTTGCAAAAAGCAGTGGTGAATGTGATATTTCTGAACAAAATCCACAATCCTCTGCATCTTTGCAACCAACAGTCAGTCTTGGAGAGGACATGACACCTGTCCAGTGGAAAATACAAGAACTAAACCAAAAGATTGAAGAAATCCAAAATAATAATATGAAGAAACTGGATGAAATCAGACAACAATATGAGATTGAGACTGCAAAGCTTCGAGAACAAATTAAACAAAGTGCAGAGGATGCAGCCAAAATCAAAGAGGACAGTGTGCAGCAGCAGCAGCAACTGAAGCAGCACCATGAAACTGAGATGGAAGCGCTTCAAGCACAGTTGACCCGAGAAAAAGAAGAACAAGATGACTTAATTCAAAAACTTATCACAGAGAAAGAAGTTCAAGGTGCTTATTACATTGAGACTATTTACAGCCTTGAAATGCAAATTTCAAGACTCAATAGTCAGAACACAAGGCTTGAAGATACCATCGACGACTATGAAGTTCACAAGGTCACACAAGAAACTGCACCAAAATCAGTTGGAGATGAACAGAATGAAGAAGTGACTGAGCCACCATCCTACGTTCAGCGCATAAAAAACAAAAAAAGAGCTGCAAAAATAGATACTGATTACACATACCAGAAAGCAAAGAAGCTCAGAAAAAATAATAAGGAAGAGGTTGCCAAAAATGAAGAGAAGGAAAAAGAAGTTATTGAAGTGGAGGAGTTACCTGACACCAAGCAAAAGAAAGACAACAGGAACTTCCTTGCAGCAATTCGAACTTCTCCAGTTTCAAACTTCTTGACTGAAGAAGAAAAACAAAGGCTTAATGAAATATTTGAGCACATAGGAATAAGGTAAGATAACAAACCCAATTTATATTATAAATTCTCTTTTCATTACTTTTTTCTTATTCCATTTTTGGTTCACTAACTATGTCTACATGATACAGTGGTCAACTTTGGTCTGGCAAAAAAAATAGCCATGTCTACATGGACGACGTATATGAACTCCTAGTTGAAGGGCAAGTTTCAAGCAATGTATGTTAACATCAGTTCACTACCTCATATTCTTTTCACTAATTCCAAATTACTAATTGTTTACTGATACAGAACTTGCATATATTCAATATAAAATTGTACTCATATGTACTAATATTTTAACATCAGTTCACTACATGGTTTCTATGTTGTTTTCAGTCCATATGTGTGTGGTTTTTGTACTCATTTTGCGAGCCCTCTACAATTTCCTACATATGTTTGGGATGTTAAATTGTCAGTCACTACATTCATTTGTTTTGTTGCCACAGTGTTTATCTAACTTGAAAAATCGCATAAATTTTTATCAACAGGTAATTGATGCCTATGGTGAGCGATTGGAAAGATACATCAAGGAAACAAGAAAAAAAAAATGATAGATCTTTTTTCTTTTCCAGCTTGTGTTGGGTAATGAGCACTTAACTAAATACCATAATATACTGATGTTCATTATCAACTTCTCGTATATATGACGCTTGTTGCTTCTTAACAGACATATATCAAACAGAAAAATAATTACCAGCTGGAAGACTACATCAACAGATACTTGCTGGGGAAGGAAAGACAAACTACCCTCTTGCACTTCCCCATCAACACCAGTGGCAGGAAATCTGTAGTAAATCACTGGACCTTGCTTGTTTTTGATAGACGTCATGGATAGTGGACCCACTACAACTCCTTAAGACCAAGGACAGCAAAAAACAAGGACCAATACTTCGAGGATGCCAAAAAACTTGTAAGACTCATACCTTATACTAAATTAGACAAATAGACTTCCTAATAAAAATTGCTTTCCACTTACTGATTTCTTCACTAAATTACTCTACTATTTATAGGTCAAATATGTTCAAAAGTTTATGGAAGAGCATGTCAAAATTGGTTTTTTCAAAGAAAATGATCTTGAAGGTGCACTACAATCTTCTGCCGAATGCCCACAGCAAGAGCTTCTAGGTAACAGTTTGCATATTCAATACATTGACTTCCTAATTTAAAAGAAACTGACCATGAAACAAAATTCTCCTGCTGTGTTGATTGTGGAGTTTACGTTTGTTATCTCATGAGGCAAGTGGCAAATCAAGCAAACATAATGCCAACGCTTACAATTGAGAACATAAGAAATTTCAGAGCAAAACTCATTCGTGCATTCCTACATGACAAAGGCAGATCTTGGGACAGAGAAGTGTATGAAGCTGAAATTGAAATTGCCAAAGATTATCAACAATGAATCTTTTGATAAGTACAAAAATGATTTGAATTTTTGTAATGGTCCACTTATTAATTGATAAACTAGTTTTGATTTTTTGCACTCCAAATGAACAAATTTTGAATGTATATTGTATAGAATCTTTGTGTTGTGGTTGGGTCCCTTTTATTTGAAAAATGGTATGGGTTCCTACATGGTTTCATGTAGTGACTGGGAAATGGTCCCAAAATGGTTAGTGTTTGTGGGTATTTGAACTGCATAACATGGAATGCAACCTCCACATTTGTGACCACAATTTGGTGGCATTGACCCAAGTCCACCCAGCCCTCTGTACACTTCTTTCATCTTCATAGTCTTTTTGGATTTATGTTAGTTTTATCAATTCCATAATAATTTTGCCCTGAGTTGGAAGGATATTGTAAACGACTGAACAAATTTCAATTGTATATTCCAAATTCCTCTATATATAATCTTTGTGTTGTGGTTGGGTCCCTTTTATTTCAAAAATGGTATGGGTTCCTACATGGTTTCATGTAGTGACTGGGAAATGGTCCATATAGCACTCTCACAGGAATGTAATTTTCTTTAGCCTGTGTTTTGATCAATTTTCTGTTTCTTATCATCTTGTTCTTTCGAAAACTCAGCAATCCCCAGAAAGATCCTTCTGTTGCTCTTCCTCGGCATTCTATTATCGAGAAACATATCAATTCACCAAGTAAATTATTACACTATCAAAGGGCAGTAAGATCTTGAAACATACTAACTAATTCCATAAAATAACTCTATTTACCTTATTGGATACTTTCAGTTCCACCACCATCCTTTTTTGGTGAATAATTTTGATGACAGCCAGTATTGGCAGCAGCCTGGCCACACTCAGGCAGGACAAAAAAACCAACCATTTCTGATAAGCTCCCACTTCCAAAGCAAGAAAGCTTTGGCACCAACTCAACAATACTTGAATCAGATGATGGGTATTGAACAATGTGAGAGTTTCTACTAATTCCTTGATTTTCCATTACAACAGGATAAGTAGAATTAGCAAACTCACAGTGAGAAACCATTGAAGAACCTCCAAAATTCTCACTCTGACTCAATGAAACAAGTGGATCCCAACCAGAAGCAAAGAATGGGTCTCCTCCACTTGAAAATTTGAACATGGGCATTGAACTCATTGTCATTGCTTAAACCTTCTCAGACAGTGGATTTGTGTTCATACCTGAAAATGGACAATTCAACATGCCCTCACCTCTAAGTTGAAACCCCATTTCACCATTATCATCGCCACCCATTTTCTAAACACAAAAAGAAAACCCCCAGAAACTATGGACCTCTGCCTATAAATAAACTGAAAATATTAATCAAAAGAAACTAATTACAAAACTAAAGGCAAAGTGGGTTTGACTAAAAATAGCTCCAGTAATATCTTGCAGGACTCAACAAGGAACAAGCAACCTTGGTAGCTTTATAGAACTGAGAGGGTGTTAAAGCAAAAGAAACCTCTGATTGCAGCATCCCAACATACACAAAGTAAAAGGAGAAAAATCCAATGCACCAGGCATAAAATCTACAAACTGAAATTGACTGAGCAACAAATATAGATTTGGATCACCAAACTGAAATGCCTAATTCCATATAACATAAACCATAGAACATGCAGGTAACACACAGTATAGTATATACCATTTTAGCACACAGTTTGAGGTTTACGAACAGCTTACTGTCAGTGTAGTGAACCATGTTGTTCCCTTATTAAAAACCAAAACTACAAACAGACACATAAAAAAAAAATGATGAACAAAACTAATTATTTCACCATATCTCACCAAAAAAATAGAATCATTACTTACAATATATCTGTCCAATATAAAAAATTTCAAAAATTACAAAAAAAATTGCTAATCAATTAATAAGTGGCTCGTTACATGTTATCCTATTATGGTTCCCATAACGACCACACCTACCACACTTTATCTGTCTCACTTTTTCACCTTTAGATGGGATCCTCTTCTTCCTTGGCCTCCCCGGTTGTTTCTTCGAAAATGGAGGAAGAATAAATGGATGCTCGTTTCTTGGATCCGGCATTTCAACAGTAGGTATTGGGTATATAGGCCTCGAATAAGCCTCAATATAGCTTGATACATGAAAAAACACTTCAACATAATCATTTAGGTCCCTGCCACTCTTCTTTATCGCCGCTACTGCATGCGAACATGGAAAGCTTTTCAGCTGCCATTGATAACATGAGCACCAATTCAACCTTAAATCAACAGTACAAGATGGGTCTGCCAACACCTCAAAAATATAATCTGTTGAGCATCTTACTAACCAACTCTTACTGGCATCAAAAGCTGCAACTAACCTTTTATCCATTTTCGGACAAATCTCACTATTCCACTTCAAGGCTTTGCCTCTCCTTTTTGCCATTTGGTTCATTAACATCAATCTTATTGTATCCACCATCTTTGTTACAGGCAAAAACCTAGCATCTTTAATCCAAGAATTAAAAGACTCAGCAACATTCGACCACATCTCACCATAACGTTTCCCCCTAAAATACGCATTGCTCCAATTCTCAATTGGAAGGTCCTCCAAAAATTTCACCACCTTCTTACCACCTTCTTTCTTCAAAGACTCAATTTTTTTTCAAATAAATCTATTGTTGGAACATATGCACATGCTCCAAATTTATTAACCAAACTCTCACGAACGCCACCAAATTTACCTCCAACTATAGACCTCAAATTTGCTTTTAAATGGTGAAGGCAGTATGCATGATAGCAATCAGGAAAAACATCTCTCACAGCTTGCACAAGCCCCAAATGTCGATCCGAAATGAAAGTTAGCGTTCGATGACCCGAAACACATCTACGCAATTGTTCAAGGAACCAAACCCAATTTTCATAATTTTTTGAGTCCACAACTGCAAAGGCAAAAGGATACAAACCTACAAATAAGAGAAAAAAAAATTAACTACTTAATATTAAAAATGAGGAACTACTACTACTAGTACAGAAAAGTTCTCTACCACTGTAGTGAACCATTCTATACATGTAGTGAACTACAAACACATTGCGTACAAACTTCACATCCAAACAACTAAAAACTATTACAAAAACAGAAAATATATTTATAAAAAAAAAAAAGCAATTACTAAGATTCCCCTTAAACCTACCTTTCAAGTGTGTACCATCTAGAAATAACATAGCCCGACAATAATTGAATCCCTCAATGCATGCATGAAAGGAAACAAATAACCTCTTAAATCGACCAGTAAAAGGATCAAAATCAAGAACAAGCCTACTACTCGGATTTGTTCTCTCCACTTCACTGACATACCACCTTAGTTGATCAAACGAAAGAGCATAGTCCCCAAACAACTGAATCCTTGCCTTTTCAACTCCTAACCAAGCATGATTATAGCTAATATCTTGCCCATACTTTGACTTGAACATACGCTGAATACGGATAGGACGAGTTCCATTATCATCACGAACCGTATCAACAATCTCACTTGCCACCAAATTTGAACTCATACGTGGATTCTTTGATGTCCGAACAGCAGCCCCACAAGTGTGAATATTATCTAACTCTTTAATATAGAGGAATTCATTTATAGTATTAAACCGAGCATGCACACGCCATGTACACCCATTTACCTTATTGTATTTGCAAACAGCTGTTACCCTATTCAAGTCATTCTTTAAATACAAATACTCAAACCCAAGCTCTATTGAAAACTTAGACAGAACATTTCGAAATTCTAAAGCCCCACCCTTAAAACATTGACCCACATTCGTAATTCCATGCGCCCAATCCTCAGACAATAACTTCTTCGGCTTGTGAGAACAATATGACGAAATAGCATCTAACTCATTATCAAACTCCAACGCCAATTGCATACGTAAGTTATCTTCATCTTCATAATCATCACCACTGTCCACATCTCTTTCACAAACAATAGCATCAACAAAATGCTCCCCACATTCATATGCTAATGAAACAACATTAACCAAGTCAGCATCACAATCAACAACACACTTGGCATGTCCTGGTAAAGAACAAGAAATAAAAAATGAATCACGCTTCAAAGCCCTCCACTTTCTACACAATGAATCAACAACCTCATCAAAACAAATGCTGTCACCCAACCTCACAAAGCATGAAAGATCACCATACTTGCATAAAAGAGTAAAAGAATGCACCATATCTTCCAATATGCTGCAAATACCAAAAAAGTAAAAATTCAAACTCATCATCCAAACAAAAATTCACATATGATTTAATAAAATTAACATAAATCCAATACATATATTATGCAAAAACCAGCATCAATGAAGTCACTACACTGACAGTGTAGTGACTCTGACAATGTAGCAAGCTAACTCCAGTTCAGCTGATATATGAAAAAATCAAATTTATAGAAATTCAAATTTTAAAGCAGTATAGTGACTAGCAATACATATATTTTGCAAAATTAGCATCAATGAAGTCATCATCCACATCTTAATGTTTCAAAAAGTTAGTTCCAGATTCAATACACTGACTGATTCAATAGATGAATCACTACACTGTCTACAGGAGATGAATCACTAATTCAGGAGATGAATTACTTAAAACAGGAACAAGAATAACAAATTGACAGATTCAGGAGATGAAGAAGAAGATTGACAGATTCACATAGTGAATCAGAAACAAATCGCACATCCGTAATATTCAATCGCAAAAATAAAAGAATGCAAATTTTTATCTTTTAAAAATCTGTAATATTCAATCGCACATCCGTAATATCCTCGACAAAAAAGGCAAAGCAAAAAAAGATAACAAAAACCGAAAATCTAACCTGATTATGAAAGCAAGAATGCGGCAACACTCCAGCAGAACAAGAAAATCAAAGATCCAACAGCGATGAAGAAAAGCAGAACAAGAAACGCAGAAGAAAAGCAATGTGTAAGATCCAACAGCGATGAAGAAAAGCAGAACAAGAAACGCAGAAGAAAATCAATGTCGAAATCCAAACAGCGATCCACCTACGCGCGCGAAGATTAGGGTTTCCAGAAGCAATTTCGGGTTTCCAAATCATAAAAATAACATAGAGACCAAAAATCCATCTACGCGTGCAAAGCTCAATCTTCTAATTTGAAGGTATCGTTAATAACAACAATAACCCCTATTTAGCTCATAAAAGGGTAATTTAGCCATTTAAAAAAATATATTTTTTAAAAAAGGACCTTAGCCAGAAAAACAATTTATATTAGGACTTTTTAAAATAAAATAACTAAGAGGGGACTTTATCAAATAGTAAAGTATTAAACAGGACTTTAGGCCAATTTTCTGATAAAAAAAAATATATTTTGAAGGGTAATTTAAAGAAAGCCACTCGAACCCATAAGCTATACAAAGGAAGTAGCTGTCTTCCTTCCTTTAAAACTTCTCAATATTGATGAAAGCATCATTCAATTCCAAGTATTGATACAATCATCTAAAGACTTGTTAGACCTATTGGTCTAGTAGAGTATATCCCAACTTTTAAGGGAGAGGTTCAGGTTCAAGCACATGAAGATGCACCGATATCCATTTGTTAAGAAACTAAAAACTTTATTAGAAAATCAGCCAGTACTTAATTTCTTCAATGACTGGTTTTGGATTGCTGGACTAAGCCATATTTTCTTGCACTAAAACATTAACACAAAACTTACTTTGTGAGTCATATTTTTAAGTGCCCGGCCATTTTCATTTTCTCGATCAACAGCATGGCAAGATTTTCTCTTGGGGAAATTATTTTCACTGCTGGGGAATAATTATTCGAGAAAGCAAACTCTGGATTGTCCTGGATATGTCTTCATCAATTAATCAGTGAGACTTATGTGACTAACTTGGAAAAGTCTCTTGCATGTGCTTTGATATTTTATCACTCCTATAAAATTGATGGAATCAAATGTAGACGGTTTAATTGCACTTAGGTCAAGGTCTTTGCCTCGTCTATTATACGGCAAAAAGACGCATTTTTGTTCTGACTTGGATGTCAACATTTTTGGATTGATTGGATCAAATCAAATCTAGATGGTTTGCACTGTCCCGGCCGGATCAAGGATACATTTTTGGATTGATTGGATGTTGACA
>JAESVK010036224.1:0-10813 GCA_017140935.1 Hamamelis virginiana | reverse complement strand
ACGTTCCAAAGATGTATGCCTTCTATCTTTTCTGATATGATAGGAGAATATTTGGAAGTGTTTATGGACGATTTTTCTGTTTTCGGTCCTTCTTTTGATGAATGCCTCTCTAATCTCTCAAAAGTACTTAAGAGATGTTGTGAGACAAATCTTGTTCTTAGTTGGGAGAAGAGCCATTTTATGGTTCGGGATGGCATCGTGCTTGGGCATATAGTATCTAGTAGGGGGATAGAGGTCGATAAAGCTAAGGTCGACTTAATTGCAAAATTGCCTCCTCCCACTACTGTTAGGCAAATCCGGTCCTTCCTTGGACATGCAGGGTTTTACAGGCGTTTTATTAAAGACTTTAGCAAAATAGCAAAACCAATGTGTAATCTGCTTGCTAAGGATGTAGAGTTTGATTTTGATAAAGCCTGTCTAGAGTCCTTCAATAAGTTGCGTTTAATGTTGATCTCGGCACCTATCATGCGAGCTCCCGATTGGTTACTTCCTTTCGAGTTAATGTGTGATGCCTCCGATTATGCTGTGGGGGCAGTGTTGGGTCAGAGGGTAGATAAGGCCCCTTATGTTATATACTACGCAAGCAAAACCTTGAATGAAGCTCAGTTAAATTACACTACGACTGAGAAAGAAATGCTTGCAGTAGTTTTTGCATTAGATAAATTCCGATCCTATCTTTGGGGATCGAAGACCATTGTGTACTCAGATCATGCCGCCTTGCGGTACCTGCTCTCTAAAAAAGAGACAAAGGCTAAACTGATTAGGTGGATTCTCTTATTACAAGAATTTGACTTTGAGATTAGGGATAAAAAGGGATCTGAGAATGTCGTTGCTGACCACCTCTCTAGGATAGTAGTAGAAGAAGAGAGTGACCCCACGCCTATTAGGGATTCTTTCCCTGATGAGCAGCTTTTT
The DNA here is from genome assembly GCA_017140935.1 of Hamamelis virginiana. Classification (NCBI taxonomy): domain Eukaryota; kingdom Viridiplantae; phylum Streptophyta; class Magnoliopsida; order Saxifragales; family Hamamelidaceae; genus Hamamelis; species Hamamelis virginiana. The sequence continues at coordinate 9,898 of JAESVK010036224.1, read as the reverse complement.
GCCGTCACTCATTCTACTTTACCTTGGTATGTTCATATAGTGAATTATCATGCCACAGGCCTTGTACCATCTCTTTGGTCGAAACAGGAAAAGGATCGGTTCTTTTCTCAGATAAAATTTTATTATTGGGAAGATCCTCTCCTGTTTAAGTACTGTGCTGACCAGGTTATACGTAGGTGTATTCCGGAAGGTGAAATGCAAGACGTTTTGAAGTTCTGCCACACTTTAGCATGTGGAGGACACTTTAGCGGGAAAAAGACTGCAGCTAAAGTCTTGCAGTGTGGGTTCTACTGGCCCACACTATTCAAAGATGCATTGGACTTCTGTAAGTCCTGCCAAAATTGCCAAAGAATGGGTTCTATGTCTAGAAGGGATATGATGCCTCTTAACCCTATTTTAATTGTCGAAATTTTCGATGTTTGGGGCATCGACTTCATGGGACCTTTTCCTATTTCGCATGGGTTTGAATACATCCTAGTGGCTGTAGATTACGTATCTAAATGGGTAGAAGCCGTAGCCACTAGGACCAATGACCACAAGGTGGTGTTGAAGTTCCTCCAAGAGAACATTTTCTCTAGGTTTGGGTTTCCAAGGGCCATCATCAGTGATGGAGGGTCACATTTTAATAATCGACCCTTTGCAACTCTCGTAGCTAAATATTCAATCACCCACAAAGTTGCAACCCCTTATCATCCTCAGACTAGCGGGCAAGTGGAGGTTTCGAATAGGGAAATTAAGCATATCCTAGAAAAAACTGTCAGGCCTGATCGTAAGGATTGGTCATTGCGCTTAACTGACGCATTGTGGGCCTATAGGACTGCATTTAAAACCCCTATTGGTATGTCTCCGTACCGTTTAGTCTATGGCAAACCGTGTCATCTCCCTGTCGAGTTAGAGCACAAAGCACTTTGGGCCATTAGGAAATTTAACTTTGAAATGAAAGAAGCGGGTTCTCACCGCAAGCTTCAGATAAATGAGCTCGAAGAGATTAGGAATGAGGCTTACGAGAGTTCTAAGATCTCTAAAGCCAAAATGAAAGAGTTTCATGACAGACACATCAATAGGAAATCTTTTGAACCAAATCAGAAGGTGTGGCTGTTTAACTCTAAATTGAGGTTATTTCCTGGTAAGCTTCGATCTCGCTGGGATGGACCTTTTGTGGTAACTAGGGTTACTCCTCACGGTGCTGTTGAAATTCAAAATCCTCGAACTGGTTTGTCCTTCTCTGTGAATGGACAAAGGCTTAAGCCTTTTATTGAGGGTATAACCGATAGTGAGGGCATTCAGGATGGTTTGGTAATTGAGTCTGTCAGTTTGGAAGACCCAACCTACCAATTTGACTAAAGAGGAATTTCACGTCTAGCTGAAGACGTTAAACTTAGTCCCACCCACCCATTCCCCTTGTTCATACACACTCGTCTAGTCGTAACCTTCTTTCAACATTGAGGACAATGTTTACTTCTAGTTGGGGAGGGGTTTGTATATTCTCTTAATTTGTATATTCTCTTGTCTATGATAAATTTATTTATTTATTCATTTAATTTGTATATACATAATAATTTATTATTATTTATCATTCTTGTGTACATGTTATACCATTGATTTGTATAGTGATTATTTGTATAGAATTTGATAAATAAACATGTGTTACAATGTGAGTTTGTTCTTTCATTTATATCATATCTAGTTGTCTATTTTCGATACATTGATTGTAACTTTACTGTGATTAGCTTGTATTCAATCTTACACGTGCACGAACTTGGTTTAAATCTTTATACTCGGCAATTTGAGTATTTGATAAAACCTGAATAAAGAGGAGACTTGCGACAATTAAAGCAAATTTTGAACCTTTCGATCGATTTTGGGAACTCAAATATTCATCATATCTATTTAATCTTTGGTTATTGCTTTCCTGTTATATCTTGCATAAATGTTCAATTCATGCGTATGTTAGAATGCAAATACTTTGTAATCAGTTGAGAATATTGTGCACATTTTTTGAAAAATGATGGGCCATTTTCTTCGAGTCTTTGTGCCGTGTTTATTTTTGTTAGAGTGTAGGACCCCCATAGTACCCGTTTTTGAGCCTAAAAGTTGCTAATTTTTTCGATAACTTAGCAGCCATGGGTAACGAGGTGTCTTTTATGCATTTAGTTGGTATAAAGTGTCGATTAGTCTGAAATTTGGTTCAAAATAAGCCAATTTTGAAAAAAGTCAAAATTTGACCTCCTCTATCGATAGCGGTATGTCGCTATCGATAGTCACCATAAAAATTCAAAAAATAAAAACATTGGCGGCAGAAAAGTATGGCTATCGATAGCGCTAGCGCCGCTATCGATAGAGATCACGATCCTAGCCTGATTTAGTCTCTTCCCGCGTGAAACTCTTCACATTTCACCACCTTTTCATCTGAAAACCGTCATTTCCACCGTGACCATCCACCTTCCTCTGCATTTTCCGACCCCCCCAGCCCTCCATTTCGCGCAAGCTTGATTTCATTGCGATCCTCGTGCCATTTTGAGCATTTCTGACCGATCAGAATTTGCATTTGTTGCTTTTCATTCGGTCGCCATTTTCACTTGCATCGCATTTTGGCGAGGGTAGGCCATTCGGCGACTTCTCCATCTTCCCGACACTTCGTGAGTGCCCGTTCACTTTCTAAAATTTTGAATTTTTTTAAAATGGCTTAGTTTTGTTTCATATGTCATAGCATAAATTAGTGTACGTAGGTTCTTGCATGTATAGGTTGATAATATTATGTTAGGTTTAGAGTTTCGTCCTTGAGTACAGTACGCTAGTCCTTGTATGCTTGTACACTGCAATGGGTTGAGAAGTTGTGAATTTGTGGAGTTGTGGTAAAGCCTGGATGTTAGGCTATGCAAGGCCATGCATGGGCATGCATGTATCTGTGCATATGATTGGAGGATTTAGTAAATATAGCCTGGATGATAGGCTAGTTCTGAAAATTGTGATGGGATATAAAAATATGGTGTGGGGTAACAACTTGTTGCGTTATGTGTTTGATTCTTATTGAAAAATATTTATACGAGTATCTATGCAAATTATTCTACTGCTGACTATGGTCCTATCTGCTGCCGTGTGTGTGTAAAAATTTGTACAGAGCTATGGTACGCCAAAAGACCACCGGCAGGAAGGGCGTGGCTTTTCAGGAGCCGTCACAGCCTAGACCGAGGAGGTCTACAGATACTGGCAGGGGCAAGGCCTAGCGCACGCAGCCCGATACCTCGGACAGTTCTAAGTCCGAGATGCCCGCAGCACTCATCCGTAGACCCTCATCCAGAGGGCAATCTTCTGCACAGCCGCCTATGTCTGCACCTCCGTCTAGTTCACAGTTTGTGGAGGAGGAGTACATTTTTGAGCATCCTGATATCGGCGAGACTGGCGAGCCGCGTATGCCTCGCGAGTTCGAGAGTTATGCAGACACTGAGACGGGGTCGAGGAGATTACCTACCCGTAGAGCTGCGAGACCATGGCCAGTGATCCTGTCGGCGAGGAACTTCAACGTCGAGAGATATGTTGACCCGAAAGCCTTCAGATACGAGGGCTTGCTTGTAGAGACCCTGCAGGACAGACACCTCAGCACCTGGCTGAGGAAGGGCGGAGGATATATGGCCAGTGTTGTACATCAGTTCTATACGACAGCACACATGGCCGAGGATCAGACGCAGACACTGCAGGCCGAGGTTGGAGGCCGTTTGGTTCAGTTCACTCCGGACGACATCACTACCTATCTGGGGTGCGAGCGTCCTTTGTCGACGAAGGCAGAGAGCACTTATTTGGAGCTGACAGAGAGTCAGTGTGCTGATGCGGTATGTGTGGATCGGGAGTTATTCGACGGTATGTACTTCACGGCCGGCAACATGCACCCATCTTACGCAGCTATGAATAAGCTGCTCTACTGTAACCTACGAGCGAGAGGCACTGATTCGCAGATCCCTGTGGACTCTGTGAGGCTGCTGCTGGAGTTCTTGAGCGACCACCCCATAGACATCGCCGCATTGATCTTCAGCGAGATTCGCACATTTATTGCCACGCAGCAACATGCCGTACCCCCAGATGATTACAGCTTTTGCATTGGGTGCGGGTGTTGTGTCTGATGAGCCACTGCGATGGGGTGAGGGTCCTATTACCCCCACTACGTTGGCTCGGAGTATAGCAGCTCGGCCGAAGAGGCCACGTACTGAGACCGCTGGTCCATCAGAGCCTACTCCTACTCCAGCTGCTCCTACTATGCCCGACATGTCATCTGCCAGCTCACAGGGTATGTTCCATCAGGTCCTGGAGGGACTGAGATCTATGATGCACATTCAGCAGAGGCAGTCAGCTCAGCTCGACAGGCAGACCGCGCAGCTCGACAGACAGTCTGCTCTGATGGAGAGACACTCTGCACAGCTTCGGGTCATGTGGCGACGTATGGATGGCGAACCTATTTCTGAGGCGGACCGCGCCTTATTTTATGAGCCACAGCCTGATCCTAGATTCGACATCCCACCTGGGGATGATCAGTGATGATGAGACTTAGCCCAGAGTTGTAGTTGTTCTTTTTGGGAATGTTTGTTTCTTTGTGGTTAGAAAAATTTTAAGTTATGTGTCAGGGTTAGTTTAGGTATTTAGGATGGTTAGGGTAGTGACCTTAAACATATTACAACCATCCTAATTTTGCAGTCTTCATACTTTCTTTTGTTACAACCAAAAACATTATAAGCCTATAAAGACCTTTTTGATTTTAAAATATTGTGCATTATTCTCTTGTGATTACTTGTTTATTTAAGTTTTATTTATGTATGAACTGCATATCTGCTTATATAACTTCGTTATTTCATCTCTCTTTGGTCATTAATTAGAGCTTAATGTATAAGTTTTATACTTGTATATTTCCATTTGGGGAACTCTGGGTTACTAACCTTTTCAGAGTGAACATCTTTTGCGAGTGACCAACAGAGAGGATTTGAAGTTGAATCTTATTAAGGGTTAATTCTCGTACTCTTATTGTAGTATTTTGATTTTATCAAGTTCAACCTCACTACACATTGAACACTTGCTAATTTCCTGTTAAAGATAGCATTTCTTGTATCTTAAATTTTCAATTATGAATATTGATATATCTGTGGATGGAACTCTTACTGTGTACATAGTATATTTTTAAATTCTTTCTCAAAAATAATTCTTGTATTTGTTCATGTTTGTGGGTATCATTTCTGCAAACCCTCACGAGACTACACTCGTCCACTAAGGGTAACTTAGTGGTTCAAAAGGCTTGTTGCATATGCTAAATGCAACCGCGTTTCCCTGCGAAAGTGTCTTTTTCAAATTTTAGTTTTAAATCTACTTCATGTTTAGTATAGCTATTTGCTAAGAGACTAGCAAAACCTAAGTTGGGGAGTGTGATTGAACCTCAATCATACCTTCAACTATGGTATTACTGTGTTCTCTTATATAAATAATTATATAATAAAAGTCGTTTTACATAAAGATCTGTACAATTGAGTTAATTTCTCTGTTTTAAGAAATCTGTGCAGATTGTACATTTTGACAGCATCGCCTATGAAGCCGTGATGATCAAATGAGCATTAAAAGAGCATTCAGAAAAGATCAGCTAAAGTCCTTGAAGTGCGAAGAAGTCTGCAAAAGAACTCTGCATCAAAAGTCAAAATTCCATATAGCTATCGATAGCCAGGAGTTCGCTATCGATAGTGCCTCTATCGATAGCGCTCCTTCGCTATCGATAGAGGTATGGCGGCTGTGGGCTAATGTAGATATTTTGAGATATTTTGAGGGTATAATCGTCTTTTACGATTTCCTTCTATATATACACGTGTAACGACGACTTTAAGAGGGTTCAAGACTTTCGCTCTGAATCATTACTCTGCTATTTTTAATAGACTTCCAGTTACAGTTTAATTTTGCATTTTATTCGGCAGTTTACTTTTTCAGCAATTTCCAATTTCTGCAATTTTTCTTTCAATGCCTGGCTCAATTCTCACTTGAGGATTGTTCTTTAAATATACAGTCTTTACTTTCAGTACTTTACTTTTCTGCTATTTTCCCTTTTTATGCATGGCTCAATTCTCACTTGAGAATTGTTCTTTACTTTTTCTGTCATTTTCTTTATTTACTTAAGCCCTTTTCTTTATTTATTTCAGCCCTTTTCTTTATTTATTTCAGCCCTTTTCTTTATTTATTTCCGCCATTTTCTTTATTTATTTCTGCCATTTTCCTTATTTCTTCAGTCATTTAATTACTGCTTTTATTTTATTTTTCCATCCCGTGAACCCTTAGAGCTTGTCATGGATAAAGGATATTCTCCTCCATTGATGTGTAGCTAATACTCCAAGCTTGGGTGAGGATGAAGTTGGATTCGTTATACAATCCTATTTTATAAACATCCCTCTATTTGTATTATGTGATTGCATAGTTGTGAAGGTTTTACCGCACACTATCGCTAAATATAATATCATATAATTGTACATCTGTGATTGCAATTATATAATTATGCAATGGTTCTTATTGGTATGAATACAAACCAGCATGCTTTATTCCTCATTTAAGGTGGATAGCGATATTCCATTCTTTTCAAGGATAAACCTGCCGGTCCTGCATTCATAATCTTTTTGGGACTTCCTTCTTGTAGTTGGAAGAACCACCATACATAATTACTATATTGAGGATTTTATAATATAAATTGTATAATTGATATTCAATGGGCTTCTCACCCAAGTTCCGCTCATTCCACCAAATTAATTGCATTTTTAATCAGCTTTATTAAAATACTGCATTTTCGCTTCGACCCAATCGGAGCATTTTCTACCAACCAATTAAATTGACAATATTCTTTTCACTTGAATTAATTCTAAAAAGTCTTTTATTATAAACCTGCATTTCCCAGTGGTTCGACACCCGTGCTCACTAGTCACAATCGAATTGAGATTATCAGTCACGCGGATTTATAAATAAATTAATCTTGATCACTGACAAGGAATAATCTCCCCTGTCATCTGAGTAGATCAGTTATATGCGAACTCCTTGATGGAGGCATAGTTTTGATGTAAATAAATTCGTAGCAATATGTGAACTCTTTAATGGAGGCATAGGATTTATGTATCTCAAGGTTGCTATTCCGAGATGCTGTTCCGAAACTCTTTAATGGAGGCATAAGATTTATGTATCTCAAGGTTGCTATTCCGAGATGCTGTTCCGAAGAGAGTATACAGTGGCGGCACAGATTATACAGCAGCGCAGTTCATGGCGATACAAATTAGGGTTTTTACCTTGATACAGCGGCGCGGATCTGCCCCAGACCCTGGCTACTGTTCGAAGTGGCTACATTGGTTGCTTGGTGACATGGTGGATCTGGACTCCTTGTTGCTTCAGAATTGAAGACTGACCATAATAGCTGAGTTTTATCATAACTGTTATAATTATTTATCTGATTGTTATCTTTTTTAATGTTTAATTTTGTGATAACGTGGATATTGTCAGTTATGGCTTTATGTTTAATTATATAGTTTAAAAATCACAATTTTGGATTATAAATGGGATACTAGATAATAAAATTAATTCCCATGTTTTAATATAAATTATTTTTCAAAGAGAATTTATTTTTCAAAGGGAATTAGAATTTTATTAGTTTCATGTTTATTAGTTGCTAATTTTGTAATTTTTAATTTATTTAGAATTAAACATGTAATTGTAAACCCTCATTCTTTCCAAATAACTAAGTGGGTGAGGGAATTTATTAAGTATAAATCCCATGGTCTCCATCACTAGTTTATAAGTGATGCAATTAATTAGTGTGTTGGTCTTGGTGCCTTCCTCCCCATCGGACTAATTAATTAGCGGATTCACTAGTATAAACTTCCTTAGGAATAATTCTAGTAATTATTAATGTGAATCACTTCTCTATCTGAGGGATTCATTATGGAATAATAGATCTAGAATTAAGTGATGGTATACACTTAGCTATAAATAATAATATCCTCTCCATCTGAGTCAATGTTATTATTTATTGGACCGAAGATAAGTCAGCTATTTAATTTTGTTTGGCACGGTCTGTTGCCTAGATAACAAGATTAATAGGAATTGGACTGTTTGGACAAATGATGGGTAGTAGACGACCTCCCATCGAGGCATGCTATTCACGGTGTATCAGGCTGCTGGAGGATTATTTTTAAAAATTGGTAGAGGGAACCAAATATTTTAAAATGGAATTAAAAGTTTTTATGTTCTTCATAATTTGTTATAATTATGTGATTCTCAGGTTTTAAAATGGTTTTCAACCCACTTGCTGTTATTCTCAAAGAAAACAAACTTGATGGAACTAATTAAATTGACTGGAAAAGAAATTTTGATATTGTACTGACTACTGAAGAGTACAAGTTTGTGCTCACAGATGTTTGCCCTCAGAAACCTGATGAAGGGGCAATCGAACAGGAAGCCAAGCCTTATCAGAAGTGGGTTAAGGCTGATGAGATGGCACGTTGTTACATTCTGGCTTCTATGTCAAATGTTCTGCAACATCAGCATTAGTCTATGCCCACAGCCTATGAAATAATGTTTAATCTCAAGGAAATGTTTGGGAATCAGACTCGTGCTGCTAGGCAATCTGCTATGAAATATCTGTTGACCATTACCATGGCTGAAGGGACCCTAGTAAGGGATCATGTTCTGAAGATGGTCGGTCTTCTGAATGAACTAGAGATCCTTGGATCTGATATTGATGGGGATACCCAGGTCGATATCATTCTCCAATCGCTGCCAGACTCTTTTAAGCAATTCTGCCTGAATTATAACATGAATAATCTTCATTATTCATTGGCACAACTGCTTAAATAACTCATGTCAGCCGAGGGCCTCATCAAGAAGCCAGCTACTGCACTAGTGACTGAAAAAGGTTCTACTTCTAAGCCAAAAGGTAAATGGAAGAAGAAAATGGTTCAGAAACAGGATAAAGTTCCTCAGGCAGTTCATGGGCCTCAGGGTGGAGTAAAAAATCCCAAGGGCAAGTGTTTTTACTGCAAGCAATCAGAGCATTGGAAGAAGCAGTGTCCAGTTTATCTCAGCAAAATGAACAACCAAGGTAAATCTTATTCACTAGTTGTTGAGACATGTTTAGCAGTGTTAGCTACCAGTACCTGGTGTGTAGATACGGGAGCCACTAACCATGTTTGCAATTCTTTGTAGGGGTTCCAGGAAATCAGGCCGTTTAGTGATGGGGAGATTTATCTTCATATGGGCAATGCTATGAAAGTGGCAACAGTTGCAGTTGGAGATTTTTATTTAAATTTTGGTAGAGACAGAATTTTGATATTAAAGGTGAAAGAATACAAACAAGGAACGCAGCGGAAGGTAGGTTTTAAAAAATTTCCTTTGTATTCAACCATGAAATCACTTAATCGATGAATCGAATCAACTTTAAATTAAAAAACATCAAAGTAAAGCTTACATTGATTTGTTCCTTCGCGATATTCTCTTCCTTTGATGATCGTCCTCGCTCAATCCTCGAGCCCCAAAAGTATGGTGGCCTCCAATGAACGTCCACACGAACACAAGAGTCGCTAAACCTTCTTGAATTTTTCAACCCTTGAAAAAGACAAGCATGGACAGGGAGAGAGAGAGAGGGGCGGCATTCATGAGAGAGAGAATGAGATGCATGCATGAATGAAAGCTAGGGTTCACTCTCTTTAAATAAGCCCCTCCTCTTCTTAGGGTGTTTGGTTACTAGTGCTAGCATGACCATAAACCCCGTTTAGGTTATCCCCATTCTTGAATTAGATATCCTTTTAGTTATTAATTAATTAACCCTTAATTAATTAAAACCAAACATATATCAATTAGAATGTAACCCTCTCACAAGTTTAACAACCTCACTTATGTTCTT
>JAESVK010036213.1:0-10357 GCA_017140935.1 Hamamelis virginiana | reverse complement strand
CCTACGTTTTATGGGTTAGATAGAGAAAACCCATATGACCATTTGCAGAAATTTTTAGGGATATGTTCTACTATTCGAATTCAGGGTTTCCATCCAGAATCCCTGAAATTGTTTTTATTCCCGTTTTCCTTAAAAGATAAGGCCAAACACTGGCTTTGTACTCTCCAAACCCCTGTCCCTATTACTACTTGGGAACAGCTCCAAAAGTTATTCCTGTCTAGATTTTACTCTGTCGGTAAAACTCACCAAATGCAACGAGGTATAACAAACTTCGTCCAACATGAACATGAATCCTTTCATGAAGCCTGGGAAAGAATGAAAGAGCTTCTTAGATTATGCCCCCATCATGATGTACCTAAGTGGCAAATCATAGAATCTTTTGTTAGAGGTTTAACTGAGGGTGACACACAGACTGTGAAATCTGCATGTGGGGGAGCTATTTTAAGTAAAGGTGAGGATGAAATGTGGGCTTTATTTGAAGCATTGAGTGAGGATTCTTTCCACATGACCTCGATGTCTTTAGGTAACCGTGACGATGCGTTAGTGAAGAAAACGCCTCCCAAAAAGGGCGGTATTTATGATGTGGACACCCAAGTTTTGGCAAATAAACAAGTTGAGGCTCTGTCTCAAAAGCTTGACCAGTTAATAGCGGCACAAGGGCAATCTTCTAAAGCCCATGTGAAACCTGTCAACTTGGTGTGCAATATTTGCACTGACCCAGCTCACGAGACCCCATATTGTCCTATGGCAGGCCAGTACCCAGAGTTTGTCCAATAGCAGGTTAATGCTGCTCAAGGATATGCACCACCTAGGAATGACCCATATTCCAACACTTACAATCCTGGGTGGAAGACTCACCCAAATTTCCAGTGGTCTAGTCAGCCTAGAGGATCCAATCCTATTCAGCCTGCGAGACCCACATATATCAGTAATCCTGCTGTCAGTCAACCCTATAGACCACCACTTATGCAACCCCAGTACCCCAGTTATGGTGCTCCTCAAGCACCTGCACCCCAGTATCAGAGTCAAGCTGTGACTCAACCACCACCACAACCCCATAGAACACCTGGTTTTGAGGAACAAGTCCTAGCTACCCTGAAAAGTCTAGAGGCTTCAGCACAACTCACTCATTCCCATTCCCAATCTATTTCCAAGTTAGAAACCCAAATGGGTCAACTAGCGGCTTCATTTAGTCGCAGAGAGGAAGGGAAATTCCTAAGTCAGGCTGTTGCCAATCCTAAGGGAGCTTTTGTAGCTGAGAGTTCTACTTCTCAAAACCCACAATGTAATGAGGATGTTAAGGCTGTTACAGTCTTGAGAAGTGGGAAAGTGGTCGACAATAGAGTTGGGGAGAAAGAGAGAGAAAAAGAGAGAGAAAGAGAGAAAAAACCTGCAATAGAGAAAGAGTCTGAAGCTTCGAGGGATAACTTTCCCGCAGCTTTAAACGATCCACTGGCATCTTATGTGCCAAAAGCCCCATTCCCATCTGCGCTGATTGCGCCTGAGAGGCGAGCGAAGAAAGGGGCTAGCATGTCGGATATGTTAGAGGTGTTTAAAAGTGTTCATATTAATTTACCTCTACTAGATGCCATTAAACAGATTCCTTCATATGCTAAATTTTTAAAGGAAATGTGCACACAGCAACGCAAGGAGCGCGTGCACTTGTCTAAAACCATAACTCCCATTGACATAGCAAGTGCTGTGTGTCAATTCCAAGCTCCAATTAAAAGAAAAGATCCTGGAACGCCAACTATACCTTGCTTCTTAGGAAGTCATTTCATTGATAGAGCGTTAGTTGATTTTGGAGCGAGTGTGAATATTCTTCCATATTCAGTTTACGCCAAAATGGAGCTTGGAACACTCCAAACCACACCTACGATTCTTCAATTTGCAGATAGGTCCACTAAGGTACCTAGGGAATACTGCAGGATGTTTTGGTAAAGATAGATTCGTTTGTCTTTCCTGCAGATTTTATCATCTTAAATATGGAGCCTATTGATATTACTAGGCCTCAAATCCCGGTTATAATAGGACGACCTCTTCTGGCAACTGCTAATGCAGTCCTTCACTGTAGGACTGGCATAATGAAGGTGTCTTTTGGAAACATGAAAACAAGGCTGCAGGTTTATAGTGCAGCTAATCAACCTCATAACTTTGAGGATTGTTCTTTTGTAGATATCATAGATAAAGTGGTAGAGGAAGCTTCACCTTATCTTCTGTCCAAGGACCCGTTAGAAACATGTCTTAATTACTTTGGGTTCGAGGACCATGACCTGGAGCATTCATTCATGGAGGTGAATCTTGTCTTAGATTCTACCTTCTCTGTAGAAAAATTGCCTTGGAGACCTAGGGTTGAGCCACTTCCGTCAATTGCTAGTGTCCCTTCCCCCACGTCTTTTGAGTCTCCGCCGCAACTTGAGTTAAAGCCTCTACCGGCTAATCTCAAGTATGCCTTTTTGGGTAGTAGTGACACCTTGCCTGTCATAATATCATCTTCTTTGAATTCAGAACAGGAAGGTAAGCTGTTATCAGTTCTGAAAGAGCATAGATTAGCCATAGGATGGTCAGTTGCTGATTTAAAGGGTATAGACCCGTCAATCTGCCAGCACCGTATTCACCTAGAGGAAGGTGCTAATCCTTCTAGAGATGCCCAACGTAAGTTAAACCCGAATATGAAAGAGGTAGTTAAAAAGGAAGTTTTAAGATTGTTGGATGCGGGTATCATTTACCCAATTTCTGATAGTGAGTGGGTTTCCCCTACTCAATTGGTTCCTAAGAAGTCTGGGATTACAGTGATAGCAAACGAATAGGGTATTCTAGTCCCTACAAGAGCTACCACTGGTTGGAGAGTCTGTATAGACTATAGAAAGTTAAATTCCAAGACTAGGAAAGACCACTTCCCTCTGCCTTACATTGACCAAATTTTAGAGAGATTATCTGGGCAGAGTTTCTATTGCTTCCTAGATGGCTATTCAGGGTATAACCAAATAGCGGTTTACCCCGAGGATCAGGAGAAAACAACATTTACCTGTCCATTCGGGACATTTGCATTTAGGCGTATGTCTTTTGGCCTATGTAATGCCCCGAGCACGTTCCAACGATGTATGACGTCTATCTTTTCTGATATGATAGGAGAATATTTGGAAGTGTTTATGGATGATTTTTCTGTTTTCGGTCCTTCTTTTGACGAATGCCTCTCTAATCTCTCAAAAGTACTTAAGAGATGTTGTGAGACAAATCTTGTTCTTAGTTGGGAGAAGAGTCATTTCATGGTTCGGGAGGGCATCGTGCTTGGGCATATAGTATCTAGTAGGGGGATAGAGGTTGACAAAGCTAAGGTTGACTTAATTGCAAAATTACCTCCTCCTACTACTGTTAAGTAAATCCGGTCCTTCCTTGGACATGCAGGATTTTACAGGCGTTTCATTAAAGACTTTAGTAAAATAGCAAAACCAATGTGTAATCTGCTTGCTAAGGATGTAGAGTTTGATTTTGATAAAGCCTGTTTAGAGTCCTTCAATAAGTTGCGTTTAATGTTGATCTCGGCACCTATCATGCGAGCTCCCGATTGGTCACTTCCTTTCGAGTTAATGTGTGATGCCTCCGATTATGCTATGGGGGCAATTCTGGGTCAGAGGGTAGATAAGGCCCCATATGTTATATACTATGCAAGCAAAACCTTGAATGAAGCTCAGTTAAATTACACTACGACTGAGAAAGAAATGCTTGCAGTAGTTTTTGCGTTAGATAAATTCCGATCCTATCTTTGGGGATCGAGGACCATCGTGTACTCAGATCATGCCTCCTTGCGGTACCTGCTCTCTAAAAAAGAGACGAAGCCTAAACTGATTAGGTGGATTCTCTTATTACAAGAATTTGACTTTGAGATTAGGGATAAAAAGGGATCTGAGAATGTCGTTGCTGACCACCTTTCTAGAATAGTAGTAGAAGAAGAGAGTGACCCCACGCCTATTAGGGATTCTTTCCCTGATGAGCAGCTTTTTGCCGTCACTCATTCTACCTTACCTTGGTACGTTCATATAGTGAATTATCATGCCACAGGCCTTGTACCATCTCTTTGGTCGAAACAAGAAAAGGATCGGTTCTTTTCTCAGATAAAATTTTATTATTGGGAAGATCCTCTCCTGTTTAAGTACTGTGCTGACCAGGTTATACGTAGGTGTATTACAGAAGGTCAAATGCAAGACATTTTGAAGTTCTGCCACACTCTAGCATGTGGAGGACACTTTAGCGGAAAAAAGACTGCCGCTAAAGTCTTGCAGTGTGGGTTCTATTGGCCCACTCTATTCAAAGATGCATTGGACTTCTGTAAATCCTGCCAAAATTGCCAAAGAATGGGTTCTATGTCTAGAAGGGACATGATGCCTCTTAACCCGATTTTAATCGTCGAAATTTTCGATGTTTGGGGCATCGACTTCATGGGACCTTTTCCTATTTCGCATGGGTTTGAATATATCCTAGTGGCTGTAGATTACGTGTCTAAATGGGTGGAAGCCGTAGCCACTAGGACCAATGACCACAAGGTGGTGTTGAATTTTCTCCAAGAGAACATTTTCTCTAGGTTTGGGTTTCCAAGGGCCATCATCAGTAATGGAGGGTCACATTTTAATAATCGACCCTTTGCAACTCTTGTAGCTAAATATTCTATCACTCACAAGGTTGCAACCCCATATCATCCTCAGACTAGCGGGCAAGTGGAGGTTTTGAATAGGAAAATTAAGCATATCCTAGAAAAAACTGTCAGGCCTGATTGTAAGGATTGGTCATTGCGCTTAACTGACGCATTGTGGGCCTATAGGACTTCATTTAAAACCCCTAGTGGTATGTCACCGTACCGTTTAGTCTATGGCAAACCGTGTCATCTCCCTGTCGAGTTAGAGCACAAAGCACTTTGGGCCATTAGGAAATTTAATTTTGAAATGAAGGAAGCGGGTTCTCACCGCAAGCTTCAGTTAAATGAGCTCGAAAAGATTAGGAATGAGGCTTACGAGAGTTCCAAAATTTCTAAAGCCAAAATGAAAGAGTTTCATGACAGACACATTAATAGAAAATCATTTGAACCTAATCAGAAGGTGTGGCTGTTTAACTCTAAATTAAGGCTATTCCCTGGTAAGCTTCGATCTCGCTGGGATGGACCTTTTGTGGTAACTAGGGTTACTCCTCACGGTGCTGTTGAAATTCAAAATCCTCAAACTGGTTTGTCCTTCTCGGTGAATGGACAAAGGCTTAAGCCTTTTATTGAGGGTATAACCGATAGTGAGGGTATTAAGGATGGTTTAGTTATTGAGTCTGTCAGTTTGGAAGACCCAACCTATCAATTTGACTAAATGTGGAATTTCACGTCTGGCTAAAGACGTTAAACTTAGTCCCCCCCACCCTTTCCCCTTGTTCTTACACACTCATCTCGTCGTAACATGCTGTCAACATTGAGGACAATGTCTACTTCTAGTTGGGGAGGGTTTGTATATTCTCTTTTCTATGATTAATTTAGTTAACTATTCATTTAATTATTATTCATTTAATTTGTTATATACATAATAAATTGTTAATTCTTACTCTTGTGTACATGATATACCATTAATTTGTATAGTTATTATTTGTATAGATTTTGATAAATAATACGTAGTAAACTGTGAGTTTATTCTTCATTTATATCGTATCTAGTTGTCTATTTTCGATACATGAATTATACTTTACTGTGATTAACTTGTATCCAATCTTACACGTGCACGAACTTGGTTTAAATCTTTATACTCGGCAATTTGAATATTTGATAAAAACCTGTATAAAGAGGAGACTTGCGACAAATAAAGCAAATTTTGAACCATTCGATCATTTTTGGGACTTAAATATTCATCATTTCAGTTTAGTCAGTGGATATTGCTTTCCTGTTATACCTTGCATAAATGCTTTAATCATGCGTATTTTAGAATGCAAATAAACTGTTCAATCAGTCGAGAATAAATGTGCAATTTTTGAAAAAATGATTTAAGGCCATTTTCTTCGAGTCTTTGTGCCGTATATATTATTTCTAGAGTATAGGATCCCCCGTAGTACCCTATTTTGAGCCTAGAAGTCGACAATTTTTTTCAATAAACTTGGTAACCTTGGGTAACGTGTGGTATTATATTTAGATACATATCTTAAAGTTGTTAAAATATAAGAAAATAATAAAAATATAAAAATAAAATTTTTTCAAAAATTCAGTCTCGCTATCGATAGACATTCTATCGATAGCCATGTTCAATTTCAAAAATAAAAAAACCCCAATTCGCGGCAGAGCCACTTTGTCTATCGATAGCGAAACTTCGCTATCGATAGAGATTACGTAATTTCGCCTTTAACTGTCTTCCCCGACATGTTGCAGTCACTTTTTCACCCATAAGTCGCCGGATTCCTCCATTGCCACCGTGACTTCTCACCTACTAGAGCAAATTCCGACCATCTCCGGCCGCTATTCCGGTCAAACTCAATATATTTTCGATCTTTGCAGCATTTACTTCGTTTCTATCTGATTCAAATCCCGCATTACACCACCACTGTCATTGACACTTCAAGCATTCCGGCGAGCCCATTAATTCCGGTCAAATCCTCGTCGTGTCATCAATTCTCAATTCTAAATCAAAGGAAGTTTTAAGTTCTACTTTAAATTTACATATCATTATCTCAACTTGGCTTATGTTTTGGTATGGATTTTTTTGAATTCTTTTATTTCAAATTATTAGAGTGGGTTCATTAGTGTTAGGTTTTTGGATGATGAATGGGACATTGGTTTGGGAATTCTGAGAAATTTTTTAGTGCATTGATATGAGTGGAGTAATGCCTGGATGTTAGGCTAATACAAAATTATGTTGGGTTCATTTGTATGGTTGAGTATTTATTTACTGCCTACATTATGTACTTACTTGGTTGTATCTGCTGCTGTGGGTGTGTGTGTAAACCTGTTCAGAGCCATGGTTCGTCTCAAGACGACGAGTAAAGGTCGGGGTAAAGGTGTGGCATTTCAGGAGCCTGCTCCACCGCCACAGAGATCGAGGCGAGATACATCTACTGGCCGGGGCAAGGCCCAGCGTACAGTGCCAGACTCGTCAGATAGTTCTGAGTCAGAGATGCAGCCAGCACCTGTTCAGAGACCTTCTGCTAGAGGTCAGTCTTCCAGACAGCCACCAGTGAGTGCGCCTCCTGCGAGTTCACGATATGTGGAGGAGGTTTATGATTCAGAGCACCCAGAGATTGGCGAGACAGCCGAGCCTCGCATGACACGAGATTTTGAGGGTTTCACTCAGACAGAGGGGGGGCCAAAGAAATTACCCACCCGACGTGCTCCAAAGCCGTGGCCTTCAGTTCTCGCAGCGAAAAATTTCAATGTTGAACGCTACGTCGATTCGAAAGCCTTCAAGGGAAAAGGCTTGCTGGTTCAGACTCTGACTGACAGACACCTCAGTGCCTGGCTGAGGAAGGGTGCGGGCTATAAGCCCAATGTGGTTCGCCAGTTCTACACTACGGCCCATACAGCAGAGGATCGAGCTCAGACGATCAGGGCTGAGGTCGGAGGCCATATTATAGAGTTTACCCCGGACGACATCGCGGATTATCTGGGATGCGAGCGTCCTGTGGCTGCTGAGGTCGAGTACCCTCATGGCGGATATTTAGATCTTGCCGAGGACAGATGTGCTGACATGGTATGTGTGGACCGCACTACGCAGCAATAAATAAGCAGCCGAACTACGCAGCAATAAATAAGCTGCTTTACTGTAACCTGAGGGCGAGAGGCACAGATTCTCAGATCCCAGTCGATTCTGTACGGCTATTATTAGAGTTTCTCAGTGACCACGAGATGGACATTGCGTTGCTGATATTTAGCGAGATTCGTACATTCATTTTCTCACAGCCACGCAGCAACATGCCGTATCCTCAGATGATCACTGCTTTTGCATTAGCTGCTGGTGTTGAGACTGAGGAGGAGAGTAAGTGGGGCGAGGGACCTATCACTCCCACCACTATTGCTAGGAGCATAGCAGCTCGGCCGAAAAGGCCACGTACTGAGTCTACAGATCCATCAGAGCCAGCTCCAGCCACTACCAGTCAGCCATTGTCTACTCCAGCTCCTGCTACTACTGTACCACCCCAGACAGCTTCAGCATCTGCGGGATCTCAGGACTTGTTACTGCAGATTTTAGAGGGGCTTCGATCCGTTATGGAGACTCAGCAGTTACAGTCTGCCCAGCTTGACAGGCAGTCTGCTCTCTTGGAGAGGCATTCTGCACAACTCAGAGTCATGTAGAGACGTATGGACGACGTGCCGATCTCTGAGGCCGACCGCTCACTTTTTGATGAGCCACAGCCTGCAGCTAGAGTTGACGTCCCACCTGGGGATGATGAGCTATCTGATGAGGCCCACGGTCAGCGCGAGGCAGAGATGAGAGCGGATGTTGAGATGAGGGATGACGCTCAGTCTTGAGCTTAGGGTGGTTAAACTTTTTGGAGTTACAGTTATTTCTTTTAGAATTTTAAGTTTTAGCAGGGTTAGTATAGGATAATTTGGATGGTTTAGGGTAGTAACCTTGAACATATTACAAACCATCCTAATTTTGCAGTCCAACTTTCTTCTGTTACAACCAAATGCATTACAAGCCTATAAAGACCTTTTTGATTTCAAATTTTTGCGCACTATTCTCTTGTGATTAGTTGTTTATTTAAGTTTTATTTATGTATGAACTGCATCTCTGCATATATAACTTCGTTATTTCATCTCTCATTGGTCATTAATTAGAGCTTAATGTATAAGTTTTATACTTGTATATTTCCATTTGGGAACTCTGGGTTACTAACCTTTTCAGAGTGAACATCTTTTGCGAGTGACCATCTGTGAGGATTTGAAGTTGAACCTTATTAAGGGTTAATTCTCGTACTCTTATTGTAGTGTTTTGATTCTATCAAGTTCATCCTCACTTCACATTGAATACTTGCTAATTACCTGTTAAAAGATAGCATTTCCTGTATTTAAAATTTTCAATTGTAATATTGATATATCTGTAGATGAAACTCTTACTGTGTACATAGTATAGTTTTAAATTCTTTCTCAAAAGATTCTTCTATTTATTCATGTTTGTGGGTATCAAATCTGCAAACCCTCACGAGACTTCACTCGTCCGCTAGGGTAATCTAGGGGTTTAAAAGGCTTGTTGCATATGCTAAATGCAATCGCGTTTTCCCTGCGAAAGTGGCTTTAAATTTATAGGCATATATTCCCTTCTTTTAGAGTATGGCTATTTGCTAAGAGACTAGCAAAACCTAAGTTGGGGAGTGTGATTGAACCACAATCATACCTTCAACTATGGTATTACTGTGTTCCCTTATTTAATAGTTGCGTAATAAATAACCTATTTTTAATAAAAAAAAACCGTATACCTTGCTTAATTTCTCCCTTTATAAGAATTTGTACAGTTTGAATAGATACAAAGCCGTCTTTCGTAATGACTTCCCAAAAGCACCAAAAGGAAGCATTCGCTATAAAGCTATCAAGGCAATGAAGTCCGGATCGCGGCAGAAGAAAGCCTGCAATCACCAAGCCAGTACCAACATGACTATCGATAGCCAAGATTCGCTATCGATAGAACTTCTATAGATAGACAAATCTCGCTATCGATAGACATGAGGCGGCTGTGGGCTATTCTAGATATTTTGAGATATTTAAGGGGCATTTTAGTCTTCTTGTACATGAGTCTATATATAGAAGTGTATATATGACTTAAAGAGGGTTCAAGACTTTTGCTCTGAATCATTACTCTGTTATTTTTAATAGACTTCACGTTACAGTTTAATTCTGCATTTTATTCGGTCATTTACTTTTTCAGCAAATTCCAATTTCTGCTATTTTTCTTTTAATGCCTGGCTCAATTCTCACTTGAGGATTGTTCTTTACTTTTACTGTCTTTACTTTCAGTACTTTACTTTTCTGCAATTTTCCCTTTTTATGCATGGCTCAATTCTCACTTGAGAATTGTTCTTTACTTTTAATGTCTTTTTCTTTATTTACTTAAGTCTTTTCTTTATTTATTTCCGCCATTTTCTTTATTTATTTCAGCACTTTTCTTTATTTACTTTCGCCATTTTCTTTATTTATTTCAGTCACTTTTACTTTATTTCTTCAGTCATTTACTTACCGCTTTTATTTTACTTTTTCCATCCCGTGAACCCTTAGAGCTTGTCATGGATAAAGGATATTCTCCTCCATTGATGTGTAGCTAATACTCCAAGCTTGGGTGAGGATGAAGTTGGATTCGTTATACAATCCTATTTTATAAACATCCCTCTATTTGTATTATGTGATTGC
>JAESVK010036199.1:0-11513 GCA_017140935.1 Hamamelis virginiana | reverse complement strand
GATGCATATTTCTCTTATCATTTATTCATGGACCTTATCATATATGTGAGAACATATTAGATAAGTTATACCTTCCATATATATAGATAATATGAAACTTCATATACCCTTTAGGATTGGTTTTAGGGCATACTTCTAACATTTATAAGACCACACTCAACGGAAATTTAACCTCAATTCGCAAAGTTAGGGTGAGTGCGGGTCGTCCACAGAGAATTTGGTTGAATCAAGTTAAAAGTATGTAAGAAACTACACTAGTGATTGAGATTCAAAGTTGATTGATTGGTTGTTGATTAAGATCCAAACAAGAAATTAAAGACGCGCTGGATTTAATTAAAATAAGATAAAGTGGAGAAAGGCAATGGGGGTTGGTTCGGATTAGGGCTAGCCAATAATCACCAAATGTAATATGAAATGCTATTTAATATGGGATAATGGTAACCTAGACTACAAGAATAGGTTAACCAAAATGATATGAATGATTAAGTGTATAACGATTAATCAAAAGCCATAAACTATCAGAATCGAACGATAATGCATAACCTATACTAATGATCAAACCATCATTAACTCAATCATTCATTAAAGTAAGCACCACTTGTATTTGTATGTAATAGCAATCACATAAAACTAAAACATATTGAGGTAAAAACAGTTTAAAGTACAAAGCTCTCAAATACAAGTCTATCCCAACATTAAATAATATTAATTACAAAATGGTGACTAAAAACCTCACCCAAAATCCTTGCCTAACCCCATCACCGGAAGACCTAGCCGGCCATAACGTAGATCAGCGATCCGTAGATGCTCCTCCCCATCATAGTCAAACTTGGGCCTATTTGGAGTGGAATGGATGGTGATTGGCTACCTAGAAAGTGCCAAGAAAAGCACTAAAAACAAACCCTAGCTTTATGGACTAAAAAACAAAAAGGAACTTGCTCTCTCTCCTAATAAAGCTGCATTTATACTCCCCTAAAAGTCAAGGAGCAAAAAGACCAAAATATCCTTCAAACTCACAATTATTACATTAAAACTAAGCTTAAAATTCGGAGCAGGCAGCCATCTATCGATAGCGCCCGAAGCGCCTATCGATAGATGCTGCGAAGATTGGCTGCGAAGAAACATCCACGAAGAATCTCTATCGATAGCGGATGATCACCTATCGATAGAGATTGCGGAACCTTGAATCGCCATGGAACTGGAAGGGCATCTATCGATACATGCCCAAAGCACTATCGATAGATGATGGAAATGAAGCCGGATTTGAGAAGTCAGAAGCCGCCATATATCGATAGCCATCCGCACCTATCGATAGCTCACCAATTAATTTCCAAAACCAAAGATACAGAAGCTGACATCTATCGATAGCTTCCCTTGCCTATCGATAGGTAACAAATGAATTTCCCAAAATGCGAAACAGAAGCTGGCATCTATCGATAGCGCCATTTGCCTATCGATAGATGTTCCACGAGATGGTTTTTATTGAGATGCAGTGACTGTCATCTATCGATAGCTTCCAGAACCTATCGATAGATGACCAAAAATTCTCAGAAAAAGCCCCAGCTTGGTGCTCAATGCTCCCTCAACGCTGTCCCAACCTTCGACTGCGAGTCGCGCTTCATCGGAAAGCGAATTTGGGCTTTCAAAAGGCCAAAAACCTACAATGCACATGAAAACAACATAAATGAAAATCTTAACAAAACCTATCGAATTACGCCATCATTAGAGTGCATTTAGGTATAACAACTACGAATTTAGAGCATATGATTGCGAGCAATCAAGAGCATAAGTGGGGCTTCAAAAGGCCAAAAACCTACAATACAAATAAAAACAACATAAATGACTATCTTAGCAAAACCTATTGAATTACTTCACTATTGCCGTGCAATTAGGTATAACAACTACTAATTTAGAGCCTATGATTGCGAGCAATCAGTGATGGACCAACCTATAGCACTTTTGTGAGCTCTAAGCACTTCTAACAATCTAAGCTCTTGGCCAATCTCCAAGTGAGAGGAAATGACCATGGGATAAGTCTCATTGTCACCTAGATACACATATTTCAATTCTGAGGGCAATGGTTTTAATTCTAACTCCGGTGGTTGGATACTCGATGGTACAAGACTCTTTTCAATGGGTGGCAATGCTTCGAAGCGAGGCACCCACCCATTCACTTCCAGAACTTCCTCCTCATTGAGCATGGAGTATAGAAACTCCATCTCCTCACTCACTTCAAATTCTTCAACAATTCCACTCACCAAACATGACTGCAAAGGATCATCATGGGCGGAAAGATCCCATTGGTGCTGCACTAAGGTATCAATTCTATTTACTTCATGCACCTCATCCTCCATATTTTCCCCCACTTCTCTTAGCAAATTGAAAATATTCAAGTTAACAGTCATGTTTCCAAAGGTTAGGGTCATCAACCCACTCCTACACTGTATCAAAGCATCAGCTGTGGCCAAGAAAGGCCTACCAAGAATCAAAGGGAATTGACTCCCTTGATCTACCACAGGGTGGGTCTCTAACACTACAAAATCTACGGGGAAATAGAATTTATCAACTTACACAAGTACATCTTTCACTACTCCCCTAGGTATTTTAACACTTCTGTCAGCTAACTGAAGTTTGATCCCAGTTGACTCGAGTTCTTCCAACCCCAATTCAACATACATAGAGTATGGCAATAAATTGACACTTGCTCCCAAGTCTACTAAAGCTCTACCCACTTTGGAACTCCCTATAGTTATTTCAATGGTAGGGGTCCGGGGTCTTTGTATTTACGGGGCAAGGTATTTTGCAAGAGAGATGTGGATTGTTCGGTCATAAACACTTCCTTATGCACACCCAAGTTTCTTTTCACTGTACACAAGTCTTCAAGAACTTTGCATATGAGGGCACCTGTTTGATAGCATCCAACAAAGGTATGTTGACTTTTACCTGTTTAAACAATTCAAAAATTTCTGCATGATTGGTCAACTTCTTAGGTGCCCTAAGTCTTTGGGGAAAAGGGGCGGCAGGAGTGAATTTAGCCCTCTCTTGGCTTGAACTAATCTCAACACCACTTGGTTTGGGAACGCTAGGCTCATTTTCAATTTCTTTCTCATCCCCCTTAGATTCATTTTGTAAATTTAGATAAACTTCTTTGTTGGAATCTTTGGGTGGGATGGTTTTATCAATGATTTTTCCACTTCGAAGAGTGGTAATGGCCTTAGCATATTCATAGTTCCCTTCATTGGGATTTGAGGATCCAATGCTATGTTGACCTTGCGGATTTTGCACGGGTTGATAGGGAAACTTTCCCTTCTCTTTTTGAAGTGCACCCAAGGTGGTGGTCAACTTAGTCAATTGGGTTCTCATATCCCCTATGGCTTGATTGGTTTGAGCTTGATTTTGCACAAGTTGATTGATCACATCATCATAATTTCTCTTGTTGGGTGGTAAGTACGAGTTTACCGGAATGGGTGGACCAAAATTTGGGTTAGGGTTTGATGGGAACCCTTGACCTTGGTAGTTAGGACCTTGACCATGATTTTGAAAACCTTGGTTTTGAAAGTTTTGATTTTGGAAATTTTGGCTTTGAAAAGGTTGATTTGGGGGTGGGTTGCCTTGGCTTGAGGAAGCATTTCCCCCATCACTCTTCCAACTAAAATTAGGGTGTTTACTCCACCCCAGATTGTAAGTCTCAGAATATGGAGAGTTGAAGGGCTTCTTTTGATAGTTGAGAGCATTAGCTTGCTCGATTTGGATGGCTCCCTTGACTTGGGGAAGATTAGGGCAATCATTGGCAGAATGAGTGGGATCATCGCAAATTATGCACAAGTCCTCCATCCTAGGTCCCGTAGGTGTCGTAGGCACTTTGGGTACGGTGCTCACCTCACTCACTTTTTGTAACTCTATGGCCTCTAATTTTCTAGTCAAGCTAGCGATTTTGGCTTGGAGGTCATCATTATCTTTTGCATGATGCATTCTTCCTCCCACAGGCACATTTTGCACTCTAGCAGCATCAAGAGAGGAATTAGTCTCCCAATTCCGGGCATTCTCTGCTATAGAATCAAAACACTGTATGGCCTATTCAGGGCTCTTCTCATAAAACTGTCCCCCACTCATCATTTGGATATATTGCTTGTTTTCTAGAGAAAGTCCTTGATGAAAGTAGCCAATGATTTGGCCTATATCCAAACCATGATAAGGGATAGCATTAAGAAGCTCTTTGTATCTTTCCCATACAGTTGCAAAAGATTCACCCAGTTTTTCAGAAAAATTTTGAATTGCTCTCAAAAGTGCATTAGTGCGCCCCGGAGGGAAGAATTTATCAAGGAATATACGTTGCATGTCACTCCAATTGTGGATTGAATTAGGAGTAAGAGAGTGAAACCACATTTTTGCTTTGTCCTTGAGAGATAAAGGGAATAAAACCAAGCATATGATGTGTATGGGTGATCCTGTAGAAAGGAACGCGCTACACACATCCTCAAAGTCTCTCATGTAAGTATAGGGATTCTCATAATCGAACCCTCTATATTCAGGGAGAAGACGAATTATCTCCGGTCTCATGGGAAAATTGTTGGCCTCTTGGGGTAGGCAAATACATGAGGGTGTGGTGGTTCGTGTAAGTCTCAGAATCTCTCTAAGAGTCCTCCCTAGATTAGCCAAAGGGACAGGGGTTCTCTGTATGGTTGAGCATGGGGATTAGGAATCCCCCTTCCCACCGCTGGGGTTGCCGGTGGAACAACACCATCTCCTTGTCTCGGAGGGTCATAAGGTCTTTGTGGGTCATGAGGCAACCCTTGGTCATTTGGATTTACAGGAATTTGTTGATTTCCGATGTGCTCCATTGAAGGAGTGGAAGGTAAGTGAAATAAGCATATTGCAATTGGATTTCTTGGAGCTTGTTGAGGTGTGATTCTTACAAGTCGGTGTTGCTCATCACGAGTCCACACCGACATGCACCAATTCCACCTCAACCAAAATGATATTCACAAGTATTATATACACAAAGAATTTTTGCATAAATTAAAAGAGGGAAGAAAACTTACAGGATTTGCAATGTCATTGCAAATTACCACTAGCTCTCTTCGAATCAACTAGAACGCTCACCACTCCCCGGCAACGGCGCCAATTGCTTGAACGTGAAAATTGATGTGCGCAAGAGATTCCCAAGCGTAGGAGCTAATGGTTGTCAAGCAATAAACTAGGGAGTTCCTAGGTCATATCCACAGGGAGTGGAATAGGTTCTAGTGATTTTTAGGTCATGCTATCCAATGAATATAAACAAAAGTGAAAGATGTATGGGTTTGGTTTGTTGTTGGAAATGATTTTTGTGCCAAGTTAATGGCAAGGAGTATGAAAAACCTTGTAAAGTAAAGAAGATGGATCCTATGGTTTCATTCCTTCCAAACTTGTGGTAAATGCTTTCTTTTACAACACACACTCAAGAATCCATTTGAGCTATGGTCTTGAATGGACGATTTAGCAATATGAGTTCATAAATGGAGAGACAATTGATGGAATGGAGTTCTCCACTCTCATTGGCATTTTCACAAACAAGTATAATGCATATGTGCTCATCAATCTAAACACAACAACTTAATGGTTGTATTTAGATCATGAATATGAATCTACAAGGGTTCATAAGATGAGAGAGTGAGAAAACAACATTCCATTTGACATTAAAGCTTTTGAAATGAGAGAAATACACTTACTTAGGGTTTGGAGAGGGATTCCACCATAGAATCCACCTTTAATGCTCAGCTAGCCATGAAATGCAAGTAAATGCACAAAACTAGAGTAATAAATGCCAAGAACAAGTAATAAATGCTAACACTAGATTAATAAACTTAAATGTGGCTTACAACTTGAGATTAAAAGAGTATAAATAACCTAGACTAAGCTTACAAAGGATGAACAACAAGAGATTGAATGGAAACTAACCTAAACTACAAAGAAAACATCAAAAACACATGAAAACCTAGGTTAAACTAAGAACTAACTTAGAACTAATCTAAGAACAACTTGAGAACCCCTCCTCAGCTTCAAACTTAGGCTTAAATACGCCCCCTTTAGGGTTACAAGACATGAGAGACAAAAACCCCAAAAAACCCCTAGCTTGAGCAACAAAAACACGGCAGAAATTTGATTCGCGAAATCTATTACCGGTAATGAAAATCCATTACCGGTAATAATCTGCACTGCATCCTGAATTGCTGAAATCTACAATCTATTACCGGTAATCAATTTCCATTACCGGTAATAGATTCTCGAACTTGAAAAATCTTTCTTTTTAGCTCCCATATGCAGAAAATGAAAGCATCCAAACGATCCTTCCACCAATAAAGGTTGATTCGAGAGTTTTAAGTCACAAGAGCGGATCTCAAGGCATCATTTGGCATCAAACGACTCAGAAAAGAAGAGGAAAAGAGGTCGCTTAACCTACAGGAGACAAAAACAGAGGAAAACATAAAAACACCTAATCCTAACATTTATATAAGTAAAAGATAATTAAAAAGGAAAGAAAAGACTATAAAATGAACACAATTTGGTGTCACAACATTCATATTGTTATTTGAATCTCTTAATGTTTGATTGATGGTATTAATGATGAAATGAATGTGTTAATATGTTATTTTGACATGTGATGAGTCTTGAGTCTTCTTGTTTATGCTTTTTATGATTATTTAAACACTTGCCATGAATTATTGTTTGAATATATAAATTGTGTACGAGGGAGCGTGCGAAGGTAAGATCCTCCCCTTGTGTTTAAATTAATTATTTAAGCATATTTTTGTATAGTTTTTGATATGTTTTTGCATGGTAATTTAGTCAAGCATGATAGATTGTATGCTAGGGTGTTTATTTGATATTTTTATGGATTAAAAATGATTTTTTAGGCTACTTTAAACATGTATTCAAATCTGTCCAGATTTAAATACATGTTTTAAAGTGGTTTAATTAACATTTTTAAGTCATATTTTGCATGATTCTTGTAGTAGTTTCATAGTGTATTCATGTAGAAAGCATGCTAAGTCACTGTCACAATTTTTGTTTCTTTGTTTTCATGGTTTTTAGAGTAGTTTAAGGTTCATATTCAAACCTGTCTGGATTTGTTTATGTCCTTAAATCACTTCTAAAAATTATTTTAGGGCCAAATCCAACTTAGAAATATGCTTAGGATCACATAGTAAAATTAGTGAGCATTTAGGAGCATTTTTCATGCATTGTTAGGATCAATTTCATGTATATTTGTTTGATTTATTTAAATTACAGCATGCATTGCTGTGAACCAGCCAACCTAGATCGGGAGGCCTCTCGTTCACTTTGGGGATGTTTTCTTGAGTGGATTGTGGATGATGTTTATCCGTCTCGATTTATCCTTCTCTATTATCCACGTTTATCCTTCTCTATTATCCACTCAAGATTAGGTTTTTAAAAAAGGGATAAGAGTTTATAAAAAACTAGGAGTCGCCACCTTATTTTTAGGGAACAAGGAAACCACAAAAAAGAGTTTTATTTTCAATAAAACATTAACCCCATATTTTGGAAAAGCATGGTCTTTGAATCAAAGTTGGATTCGGGGGCTAGGTTACGAAGTGGGAAGGTTCCAAGGAGCTCCTTGTAGGCACCCACCTCGCCCTAATTAAAGGTCTCCTAATTAAGTTTAGGCTTTATCAAAATCTTTTCAAAATATTCCTAGCATATCTAATCAACCAGAAAATATGAATAATAATATATAATAATAATAATATATATAGTACAAAAGTATACACAATCCTAAGGATCTTAGGAGACTAGAAGTCAACCTAAGATTGGACTTGCGTCCTATTGACTGCCTACGTACCTTATCAATTGCTTGACAAAGATCAAAGTCCACGTAGTTCGATTACCCTAGGACTCTCCTATTGTAAAAACCACATAATCGTAGAGATTCTATCTTATCTTGGACTCTAGCTTCGAGAGTTTGAGTTTGATCAAAACACGTGTTATGAGAGATGGAATTTCATTCCATTTTGAATTCTTTCAAAATCACTTTTAGAATTGTTCTCGAAGTAGAATCCTAGGTAAAATAGAACTCTATTCTTATTGTAATTCTTACAACAAAGAAGAGTCCTAAGTAGGGTCAAATGGCCCCCCTAATCCTAGGGTTTCTAGCTAATCCTAGGTTAGTCTAAATACCTAAAATACTAAAATATGCATGCTGGAAAATTCTGGAAAATAAATAAAAAAAATGCATTAAAGAATGTAAACAATGCATGATAATGTCCTAAATGCAATCTAAATTAACTATGGGAACCTAGGCATGTTTCTAAGTTAGTTTGGACCTAAAAAAGTGAGTTTTAATCCACTTTAAGGTCACTTTAAACCTTGGACAGATTTATATGCAACCAAAGAGTGGGTTTAAAACCCATAAAATAAAAGAATAAAAAAGTTGTGAATGGCCTAATATGCAACCTAGTATGATGCCCTAATTTATCCCATACAATATGCTTGAAAACAACACTTTATTCATAAGAAATAAGCACAAGGGTAGAGTCTTACCTTTTGCATGCTCCCTCGAACACAATTGGTATTTTAAGCACACTTTAAGAGATAAAAATAAACTAACAAACCTAATACAAATTCATCCTAAAAATACTAGCATGTGATTATTTTGCATAAACTATCCTAACATGATTACTAATCCTAAAAGACTTAAATATGCATGAACCTAACCTTAAATATCCAATCCTAATATGGTATGACTAAAAAAGAATGGAAGAAGAGAAACATGCATACATATTAAAGAAACAACAATAAATTAGCCTATTATGCATACTAAAGAAATATGGAACCTAAACTATGCATGCTAACAATGAACTATATCCTATGCATGTATACTAACAATGAACTAAATCCTATGCATACTAAGAAAATAAAAACCTAACCTAGCATGATTAAAGAAGAAGAAGAAGAAGAAGAAGAAGAAGAAGAAGAAGAAGAAAAAGAAAAACAAAAAAACAAAACAAAACTTTAAACTATAAGCAACTAACCTCTTTCTTTGCCTCCTTCCCTCTTGCTCCAAGCCTTCTCTTCAAGCTCCAAGGACTCCAAGGAACTCAAGGACTTTAAAACTTAAGCTAGAGTGCTATGGGGGAAGCTTGTGCAATTGCTCAAGCCTCTACTCTCCAAGCTAGCTCTCTAAAGCTTTTTTCTGTGTTAAAACTGATTTCAGGGCCCTCTATTTATAGGGAGGCCTGAGTTTGATCAATCGCTGAGTTTAAATCTCTTAGGAATGATCCAAGGGCTCAAAACCAGTCTTTCAAAGTGTTTGAACTCATCCCAAAGACCCCATGGCCGAACTGGACACATGGCAAGGCTTGGAAGAGTCCTGGCAGGAAAAAAACTTTGATTTTTAACAAAATAGGCTGAAAAAATCGACAACCATCCACTTGGGACGGTTGGCCGTCCCTTGGTGGACAGTCATCCATTCCTCATGCCATTTTCGGCCTATGTGGGCCTAACTCAGCCCGTTTTGACCCGGTTTCGGCTTTTTTCGGCTTTTCGGGCCCGTTTTAAGTCCAAATTTGACGATTCAAGCGCCGAAACGATCGTGATTCGATTCTCCATGTTTTAAGAAGTGTTTGAAGTGAAAATGCATTGACCAAGGTCAAAGGTATAAGGAAAAGTCGATCGATTAGCTGTTTTGGCCTACCGGGCCCAAATTAGGGTTTTGAAATTTGCTAACCGATTGCTTTCGAAATCATTTCTTCTTCTCGAAACAAGTTTTAAAATATTTTAGGAAAGTGTTTTGAAGCCTTTGAAGGCTTTGGTTTGATAAAAATATCGAATCCTAGTCGCTTCCGGTCGAAACCCTAATCTGGGTTTAAAAGGGCCTTTTGAGCCTTAAGAGCCAATCATGAGCCAGAAGGCTCTACAGACCTTGCCACTGATCAACTCAGCTACCAAACACACTTTAAATATCTATGCCAAAGCCTCAAGACAATTCGAGACAAGATCGGCAGTCATTCAGGGCTTTTGTGATTCAAAGGACAGTACTGCCCTTCAGTCACAAAAGGCCTTATTTTCTATCAAGCCTGGCTCAGAATGCCATGGAATTTTGCAGGGATGTTCCTAGACTCTCTAAAAACCTAATGCAAAAAGAACCGACTCAATCTGACCTAAAAACCTACATACGATAATGACCTCTATCTAACTACTTGCAAGGGTAAAACTGGGAAATTAGGGTTTTGACACCCTATTTCAATTCTAAACACAGACAACCATTCATGACCATACTCATGGTGAAAAATGGATGTCTACAATTGCATTAGGATTTTAGGATTCTAGATTAATTTTAGGGCTAGTTAGAGACCCTAGGTTTAGGAAGGTCACTTGACCTTCCCTAGGACTTTCCTTTGTTGTAAAGATTATGATCTGAATTGAGTGTTTTAATTGATTTAAGAAGTCTATCTTCGAGGGATTTTCTAAAGGGATTTTGATGTAATGTTTATGAAATAAACATGATTTTATGAAAGACTTGATTAGATTCCTCCGCATATGATTTGTTTTCTTGAAATATCTTTGAAAAAGATTTTCAATTGGAATTGAATTTTAAAGATAAGAATTGTTTAGAATATTTGGATTTTATGAATGTCTTTTAATTTGAAATGATTTCGAATAAATGATTTAAATAAATAAAAACTCTCGAAGTTAGAGTCTTGAATTAGGTTGAATACCTTTGATGATGTGATCGATTACAATAGGAGAGTCCTAGGGTAGTCGAACTACGTGGACTTTGATGAAAGGATATCGATGAACAACAGAGGATTCGCAGCGGAAGACAAAATAGCATTTAAAATTTTTGAATCCGTTCATCCAAATCCTTTTAGGATACTAACAAGCATGGAACCACATATGTAAATAAACAAAAACAATATTTAACAACTTAAATAAATCTTACTTGAATATGTTGTGCGATGTAGCTTTCCTTCAAGTTTCAAAACTATGAAACCTCCAATTGTATCCACACGAGTGTAAAACTTCTCGAACCCTTCTAGTCCTTTACAACACTTGAGAGAGGCACTAGCTTGGAGAGGGAGAGAGGAGAGGGACGGCTAGAGAGAGAGAGAGAACCCTAGGAGGAGTGTTAATTATGATTTAGGGTTCCCTCTCTTCTTATTTATAAACTCTCTCCTCCTTTTGGAGTGTTTGGTTACTAGTGCTAGCATGACCAAACATCCTTGTATAGAGTAACCCTATTCTTGGTTATGTTTGACTTTTAATTAATTAACCATTAATAA
This sequence comes from Hamamelis virginiana, assembly GCA_017140935.1. NCBI lineage: Eukaryota > Viridiplantae > Streptophyta > Magnoliopsida > Saxifragales > Hamamelidaceae > Hamamelis > Hamamelis virginiana. Next base: position 234 of record JAESVK010036199.1, on the reverse strand, counting down.
TTAAAATCAAACATATTTCAAGGATAGAATTCCCCTCCCACAAGTTCAAGAAACTCACTTACACCCTATTGTGTGTGACCCTTTGGGTTCACCCTAACCTAGCAGTGGACAGGGACATCTCTATGTCTCCTAAAAATAGAAACTTTCTATTTTAAGGTTCAATTGGAACGATTCTAATTTTGCCCTTATTGATAACACTTTATCAATAGGCTTTCACTGGTCATGAGTGACATC
>JAESVK010036141.1:0-11044 GCA_017140935.1 Hamamelis virginiana | reverse complement strand
CTGTGTGAGCTTCTTCATAAAAGGCGAGTGGTTGGCCTCCAATATGAAGTCCTGTAATCATAGTGAAGTCAAGTGGGGTCATAGTCATTTCCCCAAACCCGAAGTGGAATGTGTTGGTGGTGTCCCACCAGAGTTCAAAAAGAGCAATCATGGCCATTCTATCCATGTTGTCGAGCCAGAGAGAATCCAAGAAGAACTTAAAACCTGCTTGCTCAACAATGGCCTTGGCTTGGGGTTGGTGTGTCTCTATTAATTCCCACCATTTGATGAGTTTACCTAAGGAGTATCTTGTACGGATTTCGAAATTGGGCTGCATAAGCACATTTGGGGTTATATTCACATCAAAGCAAATGTTGTTATTTCTAAAGGAATTTTGATTCAAATGTAATGCAAGTATGACTATTGATTTACATATCGTGAAATGAAGTAAAATTTATTCTTTGAATGAGCCAAAATGATCAATACATTTTCAAAAGGATTTTACAAAAAAGATGTATGCATATTGTATGACACAATTTATTATCAAAGGCATGGGTGGTGTCACCAAAATCCAAAATGTTTCAAATTCAAAATTGATGGTGTTTTAATCAAATTAAACATCATAGAAAATTTTTGAGATACTTTACTTGACATGAAATGGCTTGTAAAGAAGAAAATGGATAATGGTGTCATTGAGGCATTTTATCAAACATGTGATATGCATATTTTCAAAATGATATTTTCAAAGAAGATTGATCATGGAAAATACTTTCTAAAATCCTACAAAAATCATTGAAACATGATTAGGATATGTTTGATTTGAAAAATCAAAGCTTACTTCATTGAGACATTTCATCAAACACTTGGTGTGCACCATTCACAAGCTTGTGAAGCTATGAAATGGGGCTCCCATGCTTTTCCCAAAGGTTACAATGATATGAAAATCAACAATCAACATGCAAACAAGCATTTTAATTCAATCAATTGCATATGAATCAAGAGTTATTAAGGAAATTTAACTTACATTGTCTTTGGAGTGAATATACGAAAGATGTGTTCTAGGCTCCAAGAGTAGAGATGGTGGATGGGAGTCTCCATATGAGGGTGCCTTGTATCTAGCTTTGACTTCCAAGAATGGATATTTCAAGTAAGGTGGAGGTAATTGATCCATCTTTTGAAAAGAATGGAGTATGTGGGAAATAGAGAGGATCACACCAAATGAGAACAAGTTGAAGAACTTGAGAGAATGAAGATGATTTTGTGTTGGCAAGAGTGCAAACCAAAGATTTGGTTGAGTATGTATGAATTGAAGATCAAAAGCTAGGATTTTGGAGCAAAACCAAGCTTGGAGGTGGTTTAGAATGAGCACAAGAGTGCACATGAGCATGAGAGGCTTTAAAAGAACCAAAAAATTTCGTGTCACACATGGTGACCGTCCTAGCTAGGACGGCCAACCGTCCAGCCCAGGACGGCTAGCCGTCCAGGCTAGGACGGCCACCAGTGTGCCCCAATTTGATTTTCTCAAATTTTGTTTTTTCGGTCAATTTTCTCCAAAATTAGTTCATGTTTTGCATGGAAATTACCATTAAGTGATGATTTTGAATGATGATTTTGAAATGATGATTTTGAAAACATTATATGGGAGAAGTACCATATAATTGAGGCTGTGTTCATGTGGGAGATGTACCATATGAACAATGAGTTTGAAGTTATTTTATGTGAGACATAAAATAACTATTTGATTTGTCTTATGTGATTATTTTATGCGAAGCATAAAATGATGAAGTGTGATTATTTTATGTGAGACATAAAATAATGGTTTATATGGGAGATGTACCATATAATTGATGATATGTTCACATGGGAGATGTACCATGTAAACTATGAATTTGAGTTATTTTATGTGAAGCATGAAATAACACTTTGAATTGTTTGTAATTATTTTATGTGAAACATAAAATGATGAGGTGTGATTATTTTATGTGAGACATAAAATAATGCTTTATATGGGAGATGTACCATATAATTGATAATTTGTTCATATGGGAGATGTACCATATGAACAATGAATTTGAATTGTTTTATAATAGTGATGTGAGATTATTTTATATGAAATATAAAATAATGATCTTTATATGGGAGATGTACCATGTAAAGAGTTGATTTTAATGGCTTATATGGGAGATGTACCATATAAAGTGATGGGTTTGATTTGTTTTATGTGAAACATAAAATAATGTGTTTGAAATATTTCATGTGAGACATGAAATAGTGATGTGAGATTATTTTATGAGAGACATAAAATAATGAGTTATATGGGAGAAGTACCATATAATTGATGATAGGTTCACAGGGGAGATGTACCATGTGAACGATGAACTTGAGTTATTTTATGTGAAGCATGAAATGACATTTTGAATGATTTGAGGTTATTTTATGTGAAACATAAAATAATGGCTTATATGGGAGAAGTACCATATAATTGATAATATGTTCATATGGGAGATGTACCATATGAACAATGAGTTTGAATTGTTTTATGTGAAACATAGAATAATGGGTTGAAAATATTTATATAGGAGAAGTACTATATAAATAATATTTTTTATGGGAGATGTACCATAGAAATAATGAGTCTGAACTATTTTATGTGAGAGAAGTATCACATAAAATGATAACTTGTATGTGTTATGTGAGAGAAGTATCACATAAAATGATAGCTTGTATGTTGTTTATGTGAGAGAAGTATCACATAAAATAATGATTTGTGTATGCTTATGTGAGTGAGATATCACATAAATGTTTGTTTTGTGGTTTGTTGATGTGATTGATTTTGAAATAATTGGAAGTGTGACTTCCAAGAATTATTTTCATGCTGGATTTGTTCAGGAAATAAATCTCAATGTTTGTGAGATGATGGTTGAATCATCCCTCTTTTGTTGCGGCAAAAATGGGATGCCATTTTGTTTCGTTGGTATTACATGGCGAAGCCATGAAACACCAACGAGGGGCTTCTGTGGACACCCCATTTTTACCAATTATTTCTACCATATGTCCATGCAAATGATCAACTAGAATAGCTGATCATTGGGTGAGGAATTGGCCTTGTAAAGACCAAATTGACCAAATTGCCCTTTGCTGAGGAAAAGGACAATTCATTATTTCATGTGTACATTTGGATTGGAATCAACCCATTTGTATTGCATTTGACTTTTAAGGTGTTTTAGAACATCCCTGTAAATTTTCATGGCATTCTGATGAGAGCTCGATAGGTAATTAGGGTTTTTGCGACTTGAAGGGCATTTTCGTCCTTTTTCTCGTATAATTTCCGAATGACCTCCGAATTCGAAACGGATTGTTTCATGAGGTTTATGTGGATGTGGGGAGTGAATTTGGTGTGTCAATTGAGCCTTTGAATGGTTGGGATGGATTCTCCCAAAATCGATCCCACGAGTAAGAATGAGCCGAGTTAGGGTTTCGATCAAATTGACCGTGAATTGGTCGTTTTCACCAAAACAAAAGATTTTCAAAACATGTTGTTAAGTGCCAATTTCATGTTGAAACCATGTTTTTAGAAGTGGTGCAAGCCTAATTGATCAATTTTACAAAACAGAGAATGGTCATATGACCAATTTTGGCACAACCGGGTAAATTGGCTAGCTTTTTGCTAAAACCCTTGACCATGGTCAATTGATTTTAACCCAAAAACATTCTAAAAATGTGGAGGATCAAAACACGGTCGTTTTGAGCCCTGAACCATCGGATTTGGATCAAATTTGACCAAAATATGGCCAAAATTCGAAAACCCTAAATTTGGGGAACAATTTTTGGAAAATCAGCATGGTGACCGTCCTAGCTAGGACGGCCAACCGTCCAGCTAGGACGGCCAACCGTCCATGCCTAGGACGGCCATCAGCTTGCTCGAGCCAATTTTGCCATTTTGGAATTTTTCACCTATTTTGGGCCGATTTGATTTGATTTTTTTTGCATAAATTCGAAGGGTTTCAGCTTGCAAACCCTAGGAGGATTGGTTCTAAGCCCTAGGATCGTTTTTTAGAGGAATTAATCCTAGCCATTCAATGTTTTAAACCCTAACTCTATATATGCTTCATTATAGAGTTAGAGGGGGAGAGATTTCTAGGGTTTTAGAGAGGAGGCTACAGATTTTTCTGAGCTCTTCATCTCTACACCATTGAAGGGGGAAGGATTGAAGGCCAAGAGCTTGGAAGAGGCTAGCCAAGAAGGGAATCGAAGGGTAAACACTCAACCATGGTCTTGTTCTTTGATCGATTTCATTTTACTTTGTAGGGATTTTCTTTATGCATGTTTGAATAGGTTTCTCTCTTTCTCTCGTTTATGTTAGTATGCATGATTAGGTTTAACTCTATTGTTATTTCATATTAGTATGCATGCCTAGGGTTCATTAGTTTTTATCATTATTCTATGTGAGTATGCATGTTAGGGTTAGGTTTTCTTATTATTTTATGTTTAGCAATCATGATTAGGGTTACTTTTTATTATGATTTTATGTGGTTAAATAGGTTTAGGATTAGATTTGTTGTTATTTTATGTTAATATGCATGTTTAGGATTAGTGAGTTCTATTGTGAGTTTATGTATGTATGCATGAGTAGGGTTAGTTTTCTTGTTATTCTATGTACGTATGCATGATTAGAAGTAGTTTTATTATTATTTTATGTGAGTATGCATGTTAGGGTTAGTTTCTTGTGATTTCATGTGTGTATGCATGTTAGGGTTAGTTTCTTGTTATTCTATGTGAGTATGCATGTTAGGGTTAGTTTCTTGTGATTTTATGTGTATATGCATGTTAGGGTTAGTTTCTTGTGATTTTATGTGTGTATGCATGTTAGGGTTAGTTTTTTGTTATGATTTATGTTTAGGATGAGTCCGTTGTTATTATTTCATGTATGCGAGCATGTTTAGAATAAAGGTTAATATATTCATGTTATTATTCGAATCCCATGATAATTGATTGGTGATTTTAATGGTAATATGAGTACGTTAATGTGTATTTTGACATGTAAAGAGTCTTGAGTCTTTTTGTTTGTGTTTTTTATGATTATTTGAACACTTGATATGGATTTGATGGATTGAATATATAAATTGTGTACGAGGGAGCGTGCGAAGGTAAGATCTTCCCCTTGTGTTTAAAATAGTTGTTTAAAGCATATTTGTTGCTAGTTTTTCTTATACATTTTGCATGGTAATTTAGTATAGCATATTAGATTGTATGCTAGGGTGTTTATTTGATGTTTTTATGGATTAAAAATGGTTTTTTAAGTTACTTTAATTATGTATTCAAATCTGTCCAGATTTGAATACATGGTTTAAAGTGGTTTAATTAACATTTTTAAGCCATATTTTGCATGATTTTATTAGTAGTTTCATAGTATATTCATGTAGAAAGCATGCTAGGACATTTTCACATTTTTATTATTTGTTTTCATGATTTTTAGAATGGTTTAAAGTTCGTATCCAAATCTGTCCGGGTTTGTTTATGCCTTAAATTATTCTAAAAATTATTTTAGGGCCAAATCCAACTTAGGAATATGCTTAGGATCACATAGTTTGATTAGTATGCATTTAGGAACATTTTCATGCATGATTGGAACTGATTTTGTGAATGTTTGATTAATTTAGTTAAATTACAGCATGCATTTGCATTAGTATTTTAGGGTTTTAGACAAACTTTAGGGCTAGTTAGAGACCCTAGGCTAGGAAGGTCACTTGACCTTCCCTAGGAATTTCCTGTGTTGTAAAAATCACACTCTGATTTGGATATTTTGATCAATTTGAGAGTCAACCTTCGAGATATTTATAAAAAGATTTTTGATGCAATATTTATGAAATAAATATGATTTTATGAGATATTTGATTATTAATTGATTTTCAAAAGATTTGAAATGTTTTAAAGATTTTCTTACCTTGGAATGAGATTCCTCCCATATAATTTGTTTTCTTGAAATATCTTTGAAAAAGATTTTCAATTGGAATTTAATTCTAAAGATAAGAATTATTTTGGAACATTTGGATTTTATGAATATCTTTCAATTTGAAATGATTTCAAATAAATGATTTTGAATAAATGATTTTGAACAAACAAAAACTCTCGAAATTAGAGTCTTGAATTAGGTTGAAATACCTTTGATGATGTGATCGATTACAATAGGAGAGTCCTAGGGTAGTCGAACTACGTGGACTTTGATACTTGCTGGGTGATACTAGTAAGTTACGTAGGCGCTAATAGGGCTCAAGTCCGCCCTAGGATGCCCGTTGGGTGTCCTAGGTTCTTAGGGTTTGTTTGTATATATTTTTTATTATTATTAATATAACTAATATAAATAATGCATTTATATCACTATTTTTTGGTTGATTAGATTATTTAGGATTGTTTGCATTAAGAAATTTAAATAGCCCAAATAAATTAGAAGTCCTTTAATTAGGGCGAGGTGGGTGCCTACAAGTGAAAGCTTGGAACCTTCCCACGTCGTAACCTAGCCCCCGGATCCAACTCTGGTTTGTAGACAGTCTTTTCATTGAAAATGGAGTTTGTTTTGTTTTGATTTAAAAAATAAAATATTTTTCATGGTTTCCTTATTCCTTAAAAATAAGGTGGCGACTCCTTTGTTTGTTTTGATTTCTAAACCCCCCTAATCACATCGCCCGGTGATGATGTGGACTCACACACCATCAAAGCCCCGCCACGAGGCTGGTCCACACTTATGTAACTTTACGTAAGGTGCACCTTATAATAGAAGGTCTATATATATATATATAGTCCCAATCTAGTCAGCATATATATGCTTACATAAGTTATGTAAGCATGTAGTTAATAAATAATTGTGGAATACATATTTTGAAAAGCTGACCGTTGGATTAGATATTCTTTTTATGGATGTCATGAATGCCAAAAATCACAGTGCATGATCCGGTGTCCAAATCTCATCAAATAGATAATGAAAAATTATGACTGCTGAAAATTGTCATAGTTTTTCTGAGTGACATTTATGAGAAACCGACCATTGGATAACCTCATGATTTTTGTTATACATGACATGCATAAGTATAGTATCTAATCCAACGGTCAGTTTTTCAAAATATGTATTTCACAATTATCTATTAGCTTCATGCTTAGTTATGTAAGTCTATGCTGACCGGATGATTTTTATATATTTATATATGTATGTATGTACTTATAGCCACAGTATTATTTCGTAATCATTTTCCTTTCAAATGGATTAATTGAAATAAGTCTGGGAGATAACATCCTGAAAAACACATCTTTGGTTAATAGCCACAGTACTTTTATTTATTAGCAGCTTCTTTGTCAATATCTCAATCTATTTTGACAATTAAGGCACAAGAATGGGCAAAATACTTTTCAGATCACTTGTTCATTAATTAAGGCACAACACATCTCTAGAAAATATCCTGGTTTTAACACAAGTTAAAATCATAATACTTACACAAATGTTATTCAACTATCCATTTTAACCACCCTCTGAATCCATTTTCCACCTTGATCCCACTTTAATAATGTTCAAAATGCTAGTTGGCTTCAATCATAATGAAAAATAAAGGGCGGTTAAAATGAGTAATGCTATATATTCCAAAAATTTCTTCCAAAAGTATCCCAATGTATCTTACCCTTCATTTATTATCAAAAAAAAAAATTTACTTAATTAAAAACTGTGGCGGGATCATTTTTCACATAATCTGGGATACACTTTTGGGATAATTTTTTTTAGAAAGTATAGCATTTTCCCGTTAAAATGAGTGGTTGAATAACATTTTAATTTGGATGCTTATATTGAGTAAGCAAGTTTTCCTATTTGAAAAGTATTCATTTTAACAAGTTCTTGTTGAAGGCAGCTTTTGCATGGCTCAAGTGTGAAAGGGAAGAAGATGAGGATTGTTATGCCACCCTTGGAGCGATCAATATAACGGGCCGCCATGGAAGCTTATTTGGTGCTGACAGCCGCTACGTACGGCTTAGCCTTGTCAAGAGCCAAGATGACTTCGATTTATTGATGCGTACACTGCTAGATAATGCTTCATATAATTGGGACCATAACAATAGTAAATATTTCATCGAAGAAGCATCACATGCAGTGAATGTGTTTAGCATGACATCTTATTTTCAAGAAAATGGCATCTCGAAAAGAGAAAACGATGCCATTTTCCATCATTCTAAAGAGTTGTAAAATTGTGATGCATGAAGAAAGACTTGTGTCTTTGTATATATTCAATGTATTAATCATGTACAAGAAAGTGGCCTTATATAGGCAATACAAAAACAGTATATGGAAACTATATGTATAAGGAAACTACATTATCTATGGTAACTAACAGCTAGAGTTGACTATCAACAACTATACAATCTAACATCCCCCCTCAAACTCATGGTGGTTTAAGAGAAACCATTTTGAGTTTGGAAGCTAAAGCCCGAAAAGGTCCTGGAGGAAGAGGTTTGGTGAAGATATCAGCTAACTGATCCTGAGAAGAAATAGACTGTAGTGTGAGTGTACCCTGAAGCAGATGATGACGAATGAAGTGACAATCAATCTCAATATGTTTAGTACGTTCATGGAAGACATCATTGTGAGCAATTTGAATAGCACTTCGATTATCACAGTGAAGTTTAGTTGCAGTGGAGCAATCAACTCCAAGATCCTGTAATAACCAACGTAACCAAAGAAGTTCAGGTGTAGTAGCTGCCAGTGCTCTATATTCTGCTTCAGTGCTGGAATGAGCAACAACTGTTTGTTTCTTGCTTCTCCACGAGATAAGAGAGTCACCAAGAAGAAAGCAATATCCTGTAGTAGATCGACGATCAGTAGGATCACCTGCCCAATCTGCATCTGAATATGCCTGAAGAGTTAATGAAGAATGAGAAGAAAAATGAAGACCATAAAAAATGGTGCCTTTCAAATATCGAAGAATCCTAAGAACATCAGCATAATGAGGAGATTGAGGTGCAGCCATAAACTGACTGACTACATGAACTACATAGGAAATGTCAGGGCGAGTAACAGTGAGATAAATTAGACTCCCAACAAGCTGTCTGTATAGAGTAGCATCAGATAGTGATTCGCCATCATGAGAATTGAGGCGACAGTTATACTCAATAGGGGTGTCGACTATCTTGCTATCAGTGATACTAGCTCGAGAAATCAGATCTGAAGTATACTTGGCCTAAATAAGATAATAGCCATCTGCAGAAGAAGAAATTTCTAGACCAAGAAAGTAATTAAGAGGACCAAGATCTTTCATTTCGAACTGTCGACCAAGAAAGTGCTTTAGATCCTGAATACCCTGCATATCATCACCTGTAATGATCATATCATCGGCATACAAGAGTAAAATAGTGATGCCATGATCAGACCGTCCCAGAAAAAGAGCTGTATCAAATAAACTGCCGGAAAAACCATGCTGAGAGATAGTAAAACTGAATTTGGCAAACCAGGCTCGAGGAGTTTGCTTAAGACCATAAAGTGCCCGCCGTAGTCGACAGACTCTGTGAGGGAACCCCGAAGGGTGAGAAAAACCAGGAGGAAGCTTCATATAGACTTCCTCCGAGAGATCACCATTAAGAAAAACATTTTTGACATCCATCTGAAAGAGTGGCCATTTGTGAGCTGCAGAAATGGCAATAAGAGTCATGACAGAAGAAAGTCGAGCCACTAGAGCAAAAGTCTCCTCATAATCAATCCCATACTCCTGAGTAAAACCCCTGGCAACAAGACGAGCCTTGTAGCGATTAACAGTACCATCTGACCGAGTCTTGATCTTATAAACCCATTTACAACCAATAACAGATTTACCAGAGGGAAGATCAACCAGATCTCATGTTCCTGTCTTATGCAATGCATCCAACTCTTCTTTCATAACTTGCTGCCATAAAGGGTTAGAGGAAGCCTCAACAAAAGTCTGAGGTTCCTGGAGAGAGGCAAGAGCAGAAAAGTAATGGAAGTCCCGAAGGTGAGAAGGAAGTGTAGTTACCTGATGAGATCGGCGAGGTGCATGAGTGTCAGAGGGACCGGCAGGATCAATAGTTGGAACAGTATCAGTGGGCTCATCGAAGATCGGTGTTGGAGGCTCATCAGACGCAATATAAGGTATATCAGGAATAGAAGGGGGAGACTCTTCAGGAAAAGTAGGAAACAGATCAGGAATAAGATTAACAGAGGAAACAGAGGAAACAGTGACATGAGGCAGTTTGTAAAACATTTTGTGTTCCCAAAAGACCACATGTCGAGAAACACGAAGACGTTTACTAATTGGAAACACTGTTATTAAAAGGTAAAGCAGTTTGTTTGCCAAATTGACAAAGCATACAATCAAAACTCTTATTTGAAACTGAACCCAACAAACCCCTAGAAACTAGTTGTTTAACCCGAGAAACAAACGCATGACCAAGGCGATAATGCCATAAAGCAAGAGAAGAGGTGCTCGTTCCAGAAACGGCAGAAGCAGAGAGGCGAGAAGAAGGGAGATGAAGAGAAATAAGCTCAAAAAGCCTTCCGACCTTACGGGCGGTCCCAATGATCTGCCCCGTCTGAGAATCCTGCACAATAACACTAGTAGAAGAAAAGGTTAAAGAAAAACCAAGTTCAATAAGTTGCCCAACAGATAGAAGATTATGAGTAAGTTGGGGAATCTGATAAACATTGGAAACAGATAAAGTTGGTGTAGAGATAGTACCAAGGTGAGAGACATGCATAGGAGAACCATTGGCAGTATATATGGTAGGAAGAGAAGTGGTAGTGTGTGTGGAGACAACATCAGTAGAAGAAGTTAATGATTGCAGCAAGTAGAATCAAGTAGCCATGTAGGAGAATTACCTGATGTCGTAGAAAGAGCAGTGTTGGATGCACTGGAAGATGGAAGATGAACCTAATTACCATATCCTGTAAATCTGCCATAAATAGTGATGAAGCAGAACTAGATTCGGAATGAGATTCGACAGCTGATAATTCAGACTGAGTCAAGGCAGCAGTGTTCTGGAGAATACGCTGACGAGTGTAACAGGCTTCAACAGAATG
>JAESVK010036059.1:0-10423 GCA_017140935.1 Hamamelis virginiana | reverse complement strand
TGATAAATATATATGCTTATATGTAAATCATATGTCCCTATGCTTGTACGATCATGGTTAGGATATTCGATGATGGAATCATCTTTATAAAATTTTCTTATTTTGTCTTCCGCTGCGATTCCATGTATTTCGAACGATTCCTTTCACTTGGAGTCCTTGGAGCTTGAGGAGAAGGCTTGGAGCAAGAGGGAAGGAAGCAAAGAGGTTAGTAGAGTTTTTTAGTTTTGTATTATTATTATTATTCTTCTTCTTCTTCTTCTTTTTTTATGATCATGCTAGATTAGATCTTTTTATATGCATAGGATTTAGTTCATTGTTAGTATGCATAGGATTTAGTTCATTGTTAGTATGCATGATAGGTTTATTTATTAGTATGCATGATAGGGATTAGTTTAATAATACATGGACTATGTGAATATTTCTTCTCTTATATTGTCATACCATATTAGGATTGAATATTTAGAATTAGGTGTTCATATTTAGAATCTCTTTTAGTATGCATGATAGGGTTTTCAATGTGTAGGAATGCATGTTTAATTCCTTTATATTAGGTTGTTAATCTATTTAAGTTTAGTATTAGTATTATTCTCATCATAGTTTATTTTTTTATTACTTGGAATGTTTGATTGATATACAAAATGTGTTCGAGGTAGCATGCAAAGGTGAGTCCCTTCCCTTGTGATTAAATGCTATGTTTTGATGATAGTTTTAGTATGCATACTAGGTTGCATTTACTGCATATTTTTTTTATCATTTTTATTCATTATTTTAGGGTTTTAAGTACACTTTTTGATTACTTTCAAATCTGTCCATGGGTTTAAAGTGACCTAAAAGTGCATTAAAACTCATTTTTTTAGGCTTAAATCAACTTAGAAACATGCCTAGGTTCCCATAGCTAACTTAGATTGCATTTAGGACATTTTCATGCATTGATTACTTTCTTTAGTTTTATTTTTATTCATTTTCCAGAATTTTCCAGCATGCATTATTTTGATATTTAGGATTATTTAGATGACTTTAGAATGTAGTTAGGGACTTCTAGGTTAGGGAAGCCACTTGGCTTCACCTAGGACTCCCATTTGTTGTAAAAACTACATCTAAAGAGGGGTTTTAGCTTGTTTAAGAGTCTATTTTTGAGAGTTTTCAAATGAAAATTAAAGAAGTTGTTTTGGGATGAAACTCCCATTTTGAAAGATGAAGTATTTTAAACAAATACTAACTCTCGAAGATAGAGTCTTAGATAAGGTAGAATGCCTTCAAGGATATAGTTCATTACAATAGGAGAGTCCTAGGGTAATCGAACTACGTGGACTTTGATCTTTATCAAGCAATTGGTAAGGTATGTAGGCAGTCAATAGGGCGCAAGTCCAATCTTAGGTTGACTTCTAGTCTCCTAAGATCCTTAGGATTGTGTATTCTTTTGTACTATATATTATTATTATTATATATTATTATTCATATTTTGTGGTTGATTAGATAAATAGCATTGTGTTGAAAAGATTTTGATAAAGCCCAAACTTAATTAGGAGACCTTTAATTAGGGCGAGGTGGGTGCTTACAAGGAGTTCCTTGGAACCTTCCCACTTCGTAACCTAGCCCCCGAATCCAATTTTTGTTCAAAGACCATGTTTTTTCCTAAAAATATGGAGTCAATGTTTTATTGAAACTAAAACTCTTTTTGGTGGTTTCCTTGTTCCCTAAAAATAAGGTGGTTACTCCCACTTTTTTATAAACTCTCATCCTTTTTCAAAACCCAATCTTGAGTGGATAAATAGAGAATGATAAATGTGGATAATAGAGAAGGATAATAGAGAAGGATAAATCGAGACGGATAAAGATCATCTACAAACCACTCAAGAAAACACCCCCAAAGTGAACGAGAGGCCTCCCGATCAGGTTGGCTGGTTCACAGATTGGCGACTCCACTGGGGATGTCGAGGGCTAAACTCCAATTAATTATTTTTGGGCTTTTCAATTTCTTAAATTAATAAAATCAATCACTTGCATTTGTATGACTGTGTGACTTTAATTCCTGCATTGTGTGTGCATTGACTCTGCATGTTTAGGATGTTGTATGCTAAAGCCAACGATGAGCCTAGCCCTAGGCCCGGTTTTTTTGACTCTCGGGTTCCATGTATGCGAAAGCCATCACCCTTCTTGCCATGTACCCTCGGGTATATTAAATGGACCAATCACGTATTGTTGGACCCATGCGGCATTCCTGATGTCACATGTGGTTAAGTATATCGATTGGACCAAGCGAGTAAGGGACACTCAGCCTACCCTTTGAATTAATCCATATAGACTGTCTCTGTAGGACACATACCCTACGTCACTTTTTAGCACATTATTATAATGTTATGCTGTCGGATTTTTCTCCCGGTTTTGTCTGAGCCATGATTGTGAAGTGTGTAGAACCACTAGGACCTGGGATTGTAGGTCTAGACCTTATGAAATGCCCTAAACTTTTAAGGAAAGTGTCTCCAAAGAGTTAAGGTACTTGATGAAGGCTTAGTACCCTACATATCCTTGGACTTAGGCCCGTTGTAGTGTTATGCTGTCCAAATAGCAATGTATGTCTTTAGGCCTTATGAGAAGATATGAGACGTGGGCTTTAGGCCAATGTCCTTTGGATAGAAGGCTTAGGTCCACAGTAAGTTTGAGATGTGGGCTTTAGGCCCATGTCAATTAGATAGAAGATAGAAGCCTGTAGCAAGATTGAGATATGAGCTATGAGAATGAGATTTTTACTTGGCCCTTAAGCCCATTTTCATAAGATAGAATGTGAGAAAGTGAGATTGATGTGTAGGCTTTTGGGCCTATACTTTTGTGGGCATGTGAGATTGTCCTTATTCATCCATTGTCACACTGGAAGCTCTTAGTTGATTCAAATCTTTTTCCTTTCCTAGCATTCTGGCTTGGCATCGTGATTCTAGCGGTCTGTTGTTTAAGGGTCTACCTGTCGATTCAAAGATGTCTAGTAACAAAGATCATACCCCTACCGCCGTGAGAACTAATGGAAAAACAACTGATGAGAAGATCGAAGCACTCTTAAAAGTGGTCCAAGAGTTAGTTCATCAGAAAGAAGAGGAGGATAAGGTACGAGCCCGTACTAATCCCTTATTTGAGAATGTTGATGAAGAGGAATGTTTTCTTAGACCAAAGGTAGTTGTTGAGCCCACTAGGTCTGGTCCAGAATTTGTTCAGCCTGTTGATCTGGATAAAGAATCCAAGCCCAAGACCCCTGCTTTCTTTTCCACTGAGCCCATACTGTTGAGTAGTAAGGTGGAAGCCTTGGAAAAAGCCTTGAAAGGTATTAGGAAGTCTGATGATCTGGTAGACATGTCGTCGTTATCTCTGTTCCCTAAGGCCCGTATGCCCACTCATTTTAGAATGCCCTTGTTAGAGAAGTTTGATGGAATGGGTTGTCCTAAGACCCATTTGAAGATGTACGTGAGAGCCATGCACCCACGAGGGGCTGATGATGACTTGCTAGCCCAAATGTTCCACGAGACACTGGCTGGATCCGCTCTTAAATGGTTTTTGTCACTAGATGAGTCTATAATGAAGACATGGGAGGATGTATGCACTGAGTTCAGCAATCATTACCGGTATAACACAGAAGTTGATGTCACTAGGAGGGACTTGGAGACTACTAAATAGGAATCAAGGGAAACTTTCTCTGCCTTCTTCACCCGCTGGAGAGCCAAGGCTTCTAAAATGGCTAAACGCCCTGAGGAAGAAGAACAAATCCGCATGATAGTGAAGAACTTGCTCCTAGTGTATGATAAGCACATGTTTTTCCAATATCTTCCAAATTTCCGAGCTTTGGTTGCTGCCAGTACCCAAGTGGAGGACGCTCTAGCAGATGAAGCTCTTCGAACCGATGAACCCTACAAAAACTGCCGACTTGTCATCAATAGGAAGGCTACCGAAGTCAATGCCATATCTCAGCCTGCTCCATTTATCCAACCCTTTTCCTTAGGAAATAAACCATCCAGAAAATTCACTGAGCTCTATATGCCATTGGAAAAAGTCTTCAAGAAATTAAAAGCTCGAGGCTTGCTTCAACCTCTTGAATCCAGACCTACACCCAACCCATTACCCAAGAACTACAATGAAAATGAATACTTCCATTTCCATCAATCCAAAGGCCATACTACCAATCGTTGCTTCCGTCTCCGCCATGAAATCCAAGATCTCATAGATAACAAAACCATTTCCCCACCTTCTCATCCCAATGTTACCCAAAATCCACTTCCTACCCATGCAGTCCCACCACCCGCAAATATCAATGTTATCCATGCCGATTCTTATGTCCACTGTGAGCCTATCCGCCCTCACCCTTCATTCCCTACTTCCATAACTGAAATGTTTCATCATTGTCAGGCCCGTGGGCTCATTACCCCATACAAACCAATATCCAAAAAGCTTTATTGCCAATACCATGCCACTTCTAGCCATGACACGAAATCCTGTAATACATTACAGAATATAATACAAGGGTTCATTGATCAAGGTCTGATTGAAATCCTTCAACCTTTCACTAGCCCAAGAGGACTTTATCGTTCATGGAGACAGTTTGAGAAAGATACATTCTTGGTTTTTAGTTCAAATGGGCTTCCCGAGCCTCGCAAAGTGGATTAGTCGTCAAAGAATAGTACTAGTTAGTGGGCTCTCAAAGAAAGGTTTGAAGCTAGAGATCCTTGTGTGGATTTGTTGACAGAAAGAAATGGGAGGTTTAGTTTCTACGTTCTCTACCCTGAAGATTCTTGTGAAGCTAAGATGGCAAAGAGCGAACCCATTAGACCTAAGGCTAGAACCAAGAAAGCTTTCTCCAAAACTGGGACTAGCCAATGGGAGTTGCGAAAAAGATATGAGGCCGGAGATCCCGAAGTAGGCTTGTTAGGGGAACCTAGTAGGAAGTTCGACTTTTATGTCCTTTACCCTAAAATGAAGAAGCCCACCTTTGAAGAACCCATTGCTCCTTCTGGTTGGGGTGATAACCCTGACTCACTTGAAGAATACGTTCCTGTGGCTCAGATTAAACCCGAAGATCCAAACCTCATCCGTTTTGAGAAAGCTAGCCAGAGTATCCTTAAGAAGTATTTCACAACCAAGATCACCGATATAAATGGGGAAACCCATTACCGAACTGTCTATCCAAGGCAACCATGGGTCACCCAATATTTCAGATCAAGTTCGACCTCTGCCGAGTCTACCATAGATGATGGATCAGAGAATCAGATTGATATCATAGAGTGGGAAGATTTGATGAACACACCCGAGGAGATAGCAGATATTTGGGCCAGTGATGAGGAAGATGTTAACCATGTCACTAGAGGAGGTCGTCATTTTAAGCCCGCCAACTTGGAATCCGACAATCATTTGGGAGAGTTAGAAAGATCCCAATGCACTGAAGTTCAAGAGGAAGAGGAAGAGATACTAAAACAGCTTAAGCGTACTCAAGCCAATATCACCATCTGGGGAGTTTTAATGGCTTCTCAAAAGTACAGGCAGACAGTACTCAGGCTACTCAACCAAGTTCAGATTCCCATCGATACTTCACCCGAGGGTTTAATCAGTCTGGTCAGTCTAGTTCAGCATGAGCAGTCAATATCCTTCACCGAGTCAGACCTTCCGAAGAAAGGACCTCATCATTTGCAAGCTTTATATGTCACAGTGGATACTATGGGCAAGAGAATTCCTACAGTATTGATAGATAATGGGTCAGCCTTGAACGTATGTCCTCTCAGCAGCGCCACTTCCTTGGGCATCGAACTGTCAGAATTCAAACTGTCAGGGCAAACTGTGAGAGCATATGATAACACTCGAAGAGAAGTGGTTGGCATGGTCACTTTACCTTTAGCCATCGGGCCTGTAGAGTTCTAAGTCGATTTCCAAGTACTAGACGTACCTGCTTGTTTCAACCTTTTACTTGGTAGACCATGGATCCATCCAATTGGGGCTGTGCCTTCTTCCCTCTATCAAAAAGTCAAATTCCCTTACAAAGGCTCAGTGGTGACATTGAAGGGAGATTCTGAGATCACTCCTACTCGTGTACCTAGCTGTGAGATCAAGCCAGAGATTGAAGAAATACCATTGACAGGCTTTGAATACATACAATGTGTAGAGGTTGGATCTGGATGTAAAGAGAAAATGGTTCTAGATTGTAGTCCGTATGGGAATATGTAAGTAGGTCAGATCATGAAAAATATGGGCTTCTTTCCAGGAATGGGATTAGGTCATTGTCATCAAGGCACGCCTAGTTCTATCAAATATCCCTCAGCAATTTATCCATTCGGGTTGGGCTATCAAAGTACCGAAGTTGATAGAAAAGAGATGACACAGAAAAGAAGAGAAAGACAGTTAGCCAAAGAAGAGGGATGAGTTCCTAACCTCACTTTGAAACCTTACCGACGCACTCTGAATGGGGCTTTTGTCAAAGAAGGGGATGATTTCCTTTATTGTGGGTTCCCCGAGCCCATTTACCTTGAAGATCAGAAAGCTAGGGTTCTTGGGTTTGAAATCTTCTTTAACACTCCACTACCTCTCTCTCCAACTACCATCACAGTCGAAGAGCGTATAAAGTTTGATTGGGTCGACCATATTGATGAAGTCGCCATAGGGGATATGTTCAAAGAGATCGCCTGCATCGAAGAACGTGTTCATGAACCCGATCCTATCCACCTCATTAAAGATACCACCAGTCCATTGACCAATTGGAGCCTTGAGTATGAGCCTCGAGTTGAAGACTCAATCATGGAAGATTCACTCTCATCAGATGATAGCTTGTAGGAATTCTATACTTTCTTTCCATAGGATTGTAGAATAGGACTTTCGTTTTTCCTTTTTCAATAAAATCATCCCTCATTTATTAAGAGGCGAATGATAGCTTAGTTTTTGTTATTCCTCTTTCTTCATGATTAATAAAGTATTCATTTTTCATCATTGTTTGCATTTGCAGCTTATCTCTTCTATCTTCTATGGGTGTATTGGCATGAACATAGATCATAGAGAGGATGTTCCCCCTGAGTTTGAACAACGAAGTGAAATGGAACATGCTCGACCTAATGTGGATGAATTAATATCAATTAATTTAGGATCCGATGAATCGCCTAAGATAATTAACATTGGGGCAACTTTGTCACCACAAGAACAAGAAAAAATGGTAGGATTGTTGAGAGAAAACATAGAAGTATTTGCATGGTTGTAAAAGGATATGCCAGGAATAGACACCGACATAGTACAACACTTTATCCCTACTAATCCGGGGGTTAAGCCAGTTAAGCAGAAGTTGAGGAGAATGAAGCTGGAGTGGGCACTGAAAATCAAAGATGAAGTAGTGAAACAGATGAACGCTGGATTTCTCCAAGTAGTAGAATACCCCGAGTGGTTAGCTAACATTGTGCCGGTGCCTAAGAAGGATGGGAAAGTTAGAATGTGCGTAGATTTCCAGGATTTGAATAAGGCATGCCCTAAAGATGATTTCCCGTTGCCACACATAGATATCCTGGTAAATAGTACCGCCGGTCATGCACTATTATCCTTTATGGACGGATTCTCAGGTTATAATCTGATAAAGATGGCCCCTTTAGATATGGAGAAAACCTCCTTCATCACTCAATGGGGGACCTTCTGCTATCGAGTTATGGCCTTTGGCCTAAAGAACGTTGGTTCTTCCTATCAAAGAATGACAACCACCTTATTACATGATATGATTCATAGGGAAGTGGAGGTGTATCTGGATGATATGATCGTGAAGTCTAAGGATTGAGAATGTCATTTTGAGGCTCTAGGCAAGTTCCTCCAAAGAATTAAGCAATATAACCTGAGATTAAATCCCCAAAAGTGCGCCTTCTGAGTAACTGCGGGGAAGTTGTTGGGATTTATGATCAATCAGAAAGGAATAGAAGTCGACCCAGGAAAGATTAAAGCCATCAAGGAAATGCAGCCGCCAAAGACAAAAAAAGAGATTCGAGGATTCTTAGGCAAAGTTCAGTTTATCAGTTGATTTATAGCAGAGTTGACCATGGTGAGCCTATCTTTAAGCTTCTTAGGAAGGATGTGCCCACAAAGTGGAATGACGCGTGCCAAGAAGCCTTTGAAACCATTAAGAGGTATTTGAGCAACCCACCAATATTAGTTCCCCCGCGGCAAGGTAAACCTTTGCTACTTTATTTAGCACTCACTGAAACTACGATGGGAGTTATGTTAGCTCAGTATCTACCATAATCTCGAAAGGAGAATGCGGTGTACTATTTGAGTAAGAAAATGACTGACTATGAGGTTAAATGCATTAGAGAAGGCATGTGTGGCATTGGAATGGGTTACCCAAAAACTCTGCCATTACATGCTGTCTTTTCAAGTGCAACTCATTAGTCGCATGGACCCCCTGAAATACTTATTGGAGAAGCCATTGTTATCCTATAGGACAGCCCGTTGGTTATTACTACTATCTGAGTTCGACATTCAATATGTGGTGCAAAAATGAGTAAAAGAGAGAGCGGTGACAGAGTTTCTAGCAGAGCATCCATCATCAGTAGAAAGATCATCTTAGTACCATTTTCCCGACGAAGAGATTCTAGAAGTAAGTAAGGAACCTTGGAAAGTTTTCTTTGATGGGGCTCATAATAAGAGAGGATGTGGAATAGGCATATTGTTAGTCACACCGGAGAATAATTTGATACCATTATCTGTCAGGTTATCCTTCGATGCCACTAATAATATAGCCGAATATGAAACCTGTATCTTAGCATTGGAAGCTGTCTTGGAATTGGGTGTGGAAGAATTAGAAGTATATGGAGATTCAGCTTTGATAATATGTCAAACTAGAGGAGAATGGAAAACTCGGGATAAGAAGTTGCTAGCTTACCATGAATATTTAGAGGCTTTGGTGAAAGAATTCAGCCGAATTGACTTCTTTTATCTGTCCAGATTAAAGAATAAGTTCGCGGATGCCTTAGCCACTCTAGCATCCATGGTAGATATCCCTAAAGATGAAGGTGTAACTCCTCTCATTATCGAGTCACGGGAAGAGCCAGCCTACTGTTGTGTTCTCCAAGAAAGAGAGCCGAATGACGGAAAGCCATGGTACTATTACATCCAGTAGTTTGTAGAAAAAAGAGAGTATCCGAAAGAGGCATCATCTATAGACAGAAAGACCATAAGGAGGTTAGCCAGTCTGTATATTCTGGTGGAGGGAAGTTGTACCGGAGATCACACGACGGAGTGCATCTGTTGTGCATCAATGAACAAGAAGCTGAAAGGATAGTATTGGAAGTGCATGAAGGGGCTGGGGCTCCGCATATGAATGGATACATATTAGCTAAGAAGATCGTGAGATTAGGGTATTATTGGTCAACTATGGAGAGGGATTGCCACCTACATGTCAAGAAATGTCATAAATGTCAAGTGTTTGCAAGTGGAAAACATCAACCCTCGATGCCACTCACTACCATGTCTTCGCCATGGCCATTTGCAACCTGGGGTATTGACATCATTGGCAAGGTAACCCCTGTAGCCTCAAATGGACACGAGTACATCCTGGTCGTCATAGATTATTTCACTACGTGGGTAGAAGTTGCCTCCTACAAGACATTGAATGCCAAGCAAGTAGCAAGGTTCATACAGAATAATATCATCTACCGATATGGAGTGCCCCACAAGTTCATCTCTGACAATGGACAGCATTTCCGAAAAGAAACCGAAGCGCTCTTACAAAAGTATAGTATCAAGCATCACCGCTCATCTCCCTAGAGACCACAGACAAATGGGGCTGTTGAAGCAGCAAATAAGAATCTCAAGTCGATCTTGAAAAAGGCTACCGAGACTTACAATGACTGGCATGAGAAATTACCATTGGCACTATGGGGATATCGTACTTCCATTAGATCATCGACCGGGGCTACACCTTTTTCACTTGTATATGGAATGGAAGCTCTATTGCCTATAGAGTTAGAAGTCCCGTTATTAAGAATTGCCATGGAAAGTCAACTAGCGGAAGTAGAATGGGTAAGGAATCAGTATGAAGAGTTAGCTCTACTAGATGAAAGGCAATTGATGGTACTTTACCACATTCAGGGGTATGAAAGAAGAATAACCAAAGCGTTTGGTAAAAAAGTGAAGCACAGAGGTTTGAAGGAAGGGGATGTTGTACTAAAAGAGATTCGAGCACCGATCCACGGCCCGTGAGGAAAGTTCAAGCCCACATGGGTAGGCCCTTACATCATCAGAGAAATATTGTCAGGCGAAGCTTTGAAGATTGCAGACATTGACGGGAATGAATTCTCTCAACCTACCAATTTGGATCAATTGAAGAAGTACCACATATAAAAAAAATAAAAAAAGAGCCCGCTAGGTAGAAAACCCGAAAGGGCTGCCTAGGCAAAAGTTAGGGTATTCAAAAAAAAAAAAAAAAAAT
>JAESVK010036051.1:0-10514 GCA_017140935.1 Hamamelis virginiana | reverse complement strand
AACTCTTGAGCTATATTAGTTAATCACTTGAAGAGCTATTAGTTGTGCTTTATACTTGTGTAAATCAGCTTCTTGAAGCATCTATTGTACACATCCAATCTTGTAATCTTGTGTTGGCCAAACATTCTTTGTGAAGCTTGATAAAGTGTTCTTGGTGAACACTAGTGGGTTCTTTGTGAGCCATTTGCTAAGTTCTTTGTGAGCTTGAGGTGAGGGTCTTCCATCTGGGATAAAGAAGATCGTGTAAAGGTTTCTCCACCTTAAAGGAGCTAATTCTTAGTGAATTGTTGGGGAATCCTTGGGCTGAGGCACAAGGCGAGGACTAGGCAGAGTCCGAACCTAGTTAAATCTTTGTGTTTGATTTCTCTATCCCTTACTCTCGTTCAATTACTTGCATTTATATTATTGCCTCTGTTATTAGTAATTGAACACTAATTTTTATTGGATAATTAATTGAAAAGTTTGCCATAAACCCTATTCACCCCCCTCTAGGGTTTCATACTTGGGACAACAGAAAGATATGGGGAAAGGATATTATATAAATTAAGGAAGAGAGGATTCAGGAGTGGAGGGAGAGGAGAAGAGAGAGAGAAGAAAAAAATGATAAAAAAAAAGAGCAGTAGAGAATTACAGAGACGAAAGAAAAAGAGAAGCTGAGGGGATGTGGGAGCTGCACAAACAAAGAGCAATTGGTAATTTTATTTCATAAGTCAGAGACTAATGAGGTGAGATACCCTCTCTATTTTGATTATATTTCAATTTTTTGGATTGAATATGGTATGGTTTAATAATGTAGTAATGACTTTAAAATGGACATATACTCTATTTTGATTATATTTCAATTTTTTTGATTGAATATGGTATGATTTAATAATGTAGTAATGACTTAAAAATGAACATATACATATATATCAATGGGGTTTTCTAATCTTGGGTTTTTATTTTATATGAAAATGAAAAAAACTAAATCTTGGGACTATTTTTCCCATAAACTAGATCAACTCAGGAGCATGTGTACAAAATTTGGGAATTTTCCGATGAGTAGAGTAATTTCTATAATTTTCTGAAGTTTAGTAATACTGAAACTTTGAAAATTTGTAGTATATTGTGTATATATACGAAAATTCTGAAATTTGAGTATATTGTAAAGCTTGAATTTAAGGATTTTTAGAGACAAGAATCATGGAAAAAGACCTATGGGTGAATGAGAATTTCTAGAGAGAGAAATCTTTCATGAAACTTTAATAGTAGGCACAAGGGGTATTTTCATAGTATATCGAAAAATTATGATTTTTACATATATGGTATAGATTGATTTTATATGAATTTAGAATTTTGAATCACTTCAATTGGATGTGAATTGTGAGAGAAATTGAGAAACGAAGTTGCCGAAAAATCTGAAATTTTATTAACTAACATACTTTGGCATCATTTTTGAATATGTTCGGATGGGTGGTGTTATACACCACCATTATATTTTGAAAGCTTGTATCACACAGATTCTGTAATATTTTGAATCATCCAAATCGGATAAGAAACGAATGAGATATAAGTGTGCAAAGTTGGCCAAAAAGATGAAGAATATTGACGCACCATGTACGTGAGTGTGCATGTATGATCCTGTGTGTGGTGAAGTTGCATGGTAAATCAATTGCAAATTAGTGCTTGTGGCTATCAATTTGATTGGGAATTATTTTTTAAAAATCCTATTAAATCAAGTTGATATTAATGGGTACAAAAGTTGTTGTTTGGGATGCAGGAAAGAGCCTAGAAAATTATGGAGTTTAGTGAAGGTGCACCATAGGGCTTACCATGTAACCTCATTGTATTTTAATTATTTTTCAAACTCATAAAATTTGATAAATTCTACAAAAATCAAACAAGTATCCTAGAATGGATTATTTTATAGAAAAATACATGTGGATAGAAAATTAACATGAATGATTAATTTATAGAAAATTACTTCCAAATTGTAAGTCTTTAGAAAATAGTTAAAAATCATGAATGATTGATTTATATAAAAATCATGATGATAAGTGAAAGATTTTGGAAAATACAAGTTATGAAAATCATATTGATATATATGAACTATTGATAAATGCATGTGAGATTTATAAAGTTTATAACATGCTGTTACTTTTTATTATGAATAACATGATGTATGATGTAAAGCATATTAATGGTTATGCATAAAAATGCATGTGATATTGCCATAATTATTGCATATAAAAATTTGCATATGGCACGTGATGATGATGTTCTGAGAAAGTGACTGGGTTTATAAATAAATTACATACATCTCCTAGTAACAATGCGTTTTGAGAAAATAAAACCGTGCACTTGTCATGTGAATATGCGTGTATGGGCCCGCATGTTACGCGTGTATGGTCGCGCATGTTATGCGTGCAGGCAAAACGGACAATATTGTTACTTGGAGAGGTGCGGGCTGTTACAGTAACAAAGTTACATGTGGTGGCTCAAGTTGAGTGAGCAAAATGATTCATATGTATATCATTGATATAACTGTTGATATAAGATATATGTTAAATTGATATACTATGAAATGTATGCATGAAGTGTCATACATGAATTGTTGATATGAGATGTATGCCATATGTATTGCATGGAATAATTGCATCTGACATGAAATGCAGTTACATGTGAGATATATTGCATAGAAAATCATATGCATTTGTGATTATTTATGTAAATGTGGAAACTTGGAGTTGAGATACCACCGATGGACAAAAGATCCTGAAAACAGTTAGTGCATTAATATATCACCCTTGCTAAAAACAACAAGTAAATCCTCTTGTCAATGAGTGACAATTGCGGTAGGTCCTAAAAACGTGGGGACTGGGTGATATACCTCCTAAAAAGGCGGGAATGCTGTTGTGGTAGATGGTTAAGATGGCCTAAAATGAGATAGCTATTCGATGAGATGAGATGGTGTATCCTAAAATAAGGTTACCATCAGTGTGAATGTTTGATGTTTTGCAAGAAAGGTAGAATAGAGGAAAATGGCAGGTATGACTGCATGAGCATTGCATCATATATCTGTCATATGCATTAAGCATACATGTAGTGTCAAATCATTTATTGTGAAAAAGGGATGAATATATTCTATACTATATAATTGAATTACAGATATGATGATTTTGCTATGTGATATTTGGCTGATGATAAGATTTGCTGACAGATATGAGAACGTGGAAGGATATTAACATTTCTGAATGTTATAAGAAAAGAAGATATTGTATTCTTGTATAATGATTCTCAATAATAAAAATGACCCACCGTGGAGTAGGCAATTTTGCCGAACCACATAAATCCTGGTGTTCATTTATTTTCTGTTGTGTGTTTTCTTTCAATTGATAACACATTATCAGCACGAGACTCTATCCAACTCAGTAAACTAAATGGATGTTTTTGAAATTTAGGTACATTACGGGACTGTACTCATGATACAAACTAGTACTCAGCGCTATCTTTAATTTTTGAGATGTTGTAAAATTATTTTAAAGTCTTCCGCACATGCGTAATTTTAAAAAACTGTTTTAAACTATGTAAATTTTAAATGGAATTACTCAAAAAATAAGCGCTTAGTGATTTATGTTACTGTACCATTTCTGCATAGGGGTTACCCTGTGTGAGGTGTTACATCAAGGGTGTACAAGATACTATCAAACTCTAGGAATTCATACATAAGATAACTAGTGGTGTCTCAGATATGAGGATTACAAGTGTGATTATACACATGAGCAGCTTTTGACGTACAATTAGAATTCCATAAGCTGTACTCATATTGGTCACGTTCAGTGTACTTGTTCTCTAACAAGCACCAACAGGTTTACTATAGGCCTTTTAGCATCATGTCTATTCTCCAAGCCGTTCACACTACCATCTATGTTTAAGAAATATAAATCATTTAGATATAAGCTAGAACCAACAGATTTATTCCCAATAGAAATAGTACAACTATACCTATTGAAAACAAATTCATAGCCAGAAAAAGTTAAGGATGAAACCGAAATAATGTTCCTGACTATGCCTGGCATAAATAAACAGTTCTCCAATTTCATAACATGTCCAAATGGCAGGTTTAAGTCACAAGTCCCAACAGCTAATGCAGCGACGTTTGCTCTATTTCCTTCTCGAAGGGTAACTTGATCTCGACTTAATTTTCTATTTTCTCTAAGTTCTCTAATATTGTTACATATATGAGAACTAGCCCCGGTATCTAATACCCAATAAAAAGCAGTGCTTAGTGATAGATAATATCCTGAATTAGGAACGTTTCCTAACTCGTCAAGCCTCTTATATATTATTACAAAGTTCAGTCAAACAGTTGTCATAATCATTTTCAGATATTTGTTTAAGTATAGCCATAATGATATCTACAAAAGTAAGTAATAGATAATTAATCTATTTCATTTAAAACCATAATAACTTGGTTTTTAGTTTTATGGTGTCTCCCACTATTTTATCAAATCCTATACACCCTCTATAGGATTCGAGAATTCAACATAGAATTCTTAATGGGGATTGGGGTCTCATTTGAACTTGTGGACCTCACATAATAGGTTCTTGGACCACTAATCCAAAGGGGTGGATAAATCTTTACCCAATGCTTCTCAAGCAAATTCCAACTTTCCTTTAGCCTCTAAATTGTTGTATCCTCACATAATAGGTTCTTGGATAGTGCTCTTTAGTTAAATCACACCCACCATTCGCATAAGTATGGTCAATTAAATGTTGTATCCCTCACATAATAGGTTCTTGGGATACACCATTTTCTCATCTTATGATATCCAATAATTAAATAAGATAAGATGAATTCATAGGATGGATATGTTCCTGCATATCTGCAGCCGAACATAAACATCGAATGAATTTTCTTATCTTATAATGGTGGGAGGCTAGGATAAAGCACTCGTATGCCACTTCCTTACAATTTAATTTTGAAATGAGGGGTTTTTAGTTCTCATCAGATTAAAACATATATCGCATGCATACATATATCACATATATTTATTTATTAACCATTCTTTATTATTAGCACTTTAATGATACTCCTACTGTCCATAAAGGAATTGTACACTATCATCAAAGACATATAATAATATGGTTAATGGGCCCCTAGAACATACATCTACTATATATGGGCCTTATGGAAAGATTATGGACTTTTAAAGTTGAGCCCAACTAGAGCCATTGGCTGAGCCCTAGGTCTAATGTGGGTTATGTGATTGCAATTTTAACATGTAACTATTATATAAAAGAAAAGAACTTCTAAAGGTCTTCTCTTTATCCTCCCACTGCTCCATGCATCCTCGGGTCCACCACATACCTTCTCGATCTTCAATGTACATTTACAATAAACAAAGAAAGGGTATAAAGGAATAGGGGAATACATTTGAGAGGAATGGGAGAAAGCATGCAAGCCTTAATTAAAATTACATCAACAATAATTTAACAACTTAAATTACAACCCATAAAAGAATCACATCTCTTGCGGCCAATCACATCTCATTTTAATTGGTCTTTTAAGTCCATAACTTTCCATTTATGATACAATCTAATTGCATAAAATTAAGCAATAAAGGAACAAATAATAAATGGCAATGGCATATATTTAAAATTAAAGTAACACTTTACTTTTAGTGTTTTTTCAAAACACCAAGAATTTGCCCCTGTTTTGTAATAATTATTTGCACCATTTAAAACAACTTTTAAAATGTAAGAACACTTCAATTCACAAGGATTTTCAGTGTTCTTTCTAATGGTGCGGGTCTCATTAAGTGATTCCAACGTTTGATATCACTTTAAAGCGTTTTACGACTGTAACTCTAATCTTGGACAGATTTGAGTATTAATCGCAAAATGCTTAGTGCGGCTATCAAAGGTCAAAATAAATCATGGAAACTTTTCCTAAAATTAGTTAAGACCTTATATTAGTGAAGTTGACAAGTGACTTGTTCTAAAATTCAATAAAAACTATTTTTAAAGAATTTACAACTTGATATTAGTTGCTGCCCAGAAAAACATGCCCCTACTTCCTGTTTTTCTACTTTTAAAAGTAAAATAATGAAAGTTTGTTTATATTTTTTATAGTGCAAAATTTTGGTAGTTACTTTTACCAGTTGAAGAAGTAAGAAATTCTTGTTTCCTCGGCTTTTAAAATAATTACTAAAATTTTTGCTCTCAAAAACTTTCATCATTTTACTTTTAAAAGAAAAAAAACAGGAAGTTGAAGTTTATCAAACAGACCCTAAACAAACTCAAACTTTAATTTGATTTAAGCCAACAAGTCTCAACTCAAATGACACTTCTGTCTCTTTGTATGGAGAGGTTTCGATCAGTTTCCAATCTCACTAACTACATATTTTAGATTATCTTCCATTTACTAAAAAAAATTATGTAAAAGCTCACTTATTAATGGAGCTGAACTCATAGCACTAGTAGGCCCTGGTCAATTGAATTCGTGAGCTTAAAACTTATATGATCTATGTTTTCATGACTAATTATAAATTTTAAATAAGATGAATTGATTTCTTAATTTTTATGAATTATTAATTAATTAAAGTAAGCCGAAAATTTTAATAAAAAAATTTAAAGACATTTTGACATCACATAGTTCAACACCAGCTTAATTTTTCTTGGGCAATTTCCATGAATAATCCTAGATTTCCAAAATATTACGCCTACGAACCCGATCCAAAACTAATTATGCAAATATTTTTTTTAGGACATAAATACCGTCCACTCATATGGGTATTTACAATTTGACCTTTGAAATGGTCAAAAATTTTGTACGGATGAATTAAAAAAACAAATGGAAGAGTCGCCAATAATCAACACAATCCCCAATTTTGTGTATAATTCTCAATCCCCAATATGACAAAGGATCACCAGAATTACAAATAATCACCAATCCCCAATATTACTAAAAATACCCAATAGAGTAGATAAGATTTGATTGATTTGATGTTCTTGGAAAGCGCAAACTGAATGAATGACATGCATGATGTTGACGTGACATAAAGTGGATTGGGGATTCTTAACAATATTGGTGATTATTAGATAAATTGGGGATTAGGGATTGGGGATTCTGTTTATTTTTGGGGATTATACATAAAATTGGGGATTCTGTACAAAAAATTTGGGGGAACATTAAATGACTCGCATTAAATGCTGATGTGACATAAAGTGGATTGAGGATTCTTAACAATATTGGTGATTATGAGATAAATTGAGGATTGAAGATTCTGTTTATTTTTGGGAATTATTCATAAAATTCGGGATTCTGTACAAAAAATTCGGGGGACATTTAATGACCCGCATTAAATGCTGATGTGACATAAAGTGGATTAGAGATTCTTAAAAATATTGGTGATTATTAGATAAATAGGGGATTGGAAATTCTGTTTATTTTTGGGGATTGTACATAAAATTGGTGATTCTGTACAAATTGGTCAAACTTCAATTTTAAGGGTAATTTCGTCCAAAAAAACAGTAATAGGTGTTTATTCGTAATATGTTTTGGATTGGGTTCGTAGGCGTAATAATTTGGAAACTTAGGATTATTCATGGAAATTGCCCATTTTTCTTATTTGTTCTTTAAAACAAAAAAAAAAAAAAAAAAAAAAAAAAAAAAATTGACTTATGGGAGTGTAAGTTATATGTATAGAGAACAACCTGTCTCACTTTTATGTTTTTTATTTTTATCTCGTTTCGCAAAAGTTCATCTTTAAAACTCACTTCTTTAAAAATGTATTGATGATTGATTTTTTAACGATGATTTTTGTGAGAGATGATACAAACACAGAACATGAAAGGGATCATATTAACCTAAGGATGGATAGTTTAGTGGTTAAACAAGCAGGACTAAGGGCATACCAAGTCTCTTGATCCTGGGTTCGACTCCCACTAACTACTAATATCCGGGACCACAGATCGCAAGACGCAAGCTTTGTTTCGAAAGTCTTATTCGGGATGCAAATTTTAGTTTAGTGCACGCAAGCTCATCCCGGATATCTGTAGAGAAAAAATAAATAAATAAATAAAAGAGTCATATGATCTCCTATTAAGTGTTTGTGTGGTGTGTATTTATTTGGCTGCTGAAAGGATAAGATTCGTCAAATTTCTGTAATCCGTGAAACTACACTCTCTACACTAACATATTGTAAGTAGGACTCAGGAAATAGGAGTCCGGATTTGCTGGTGAGCAGCAAATTGCTCACCAGGTGGTGAGCAGCCGCTCGGATGGTGACACCTCAGCAATTTCAGCAATCCAAGGGACCAAGAGTAAAACGCTGAACATGGAGGTCGTTTTGAGCCAAACGGAAGTCCCTTTAACCCACTTAACCCCGTTAACATGACTGAACAGCTAAATTTTTTTGTGAAAATTTTGCTTCCCGCCAACTTCTCTCTCCTCCCTCCTAAAAAATCTGACTTACCCTCTCTCTCATCTTGACCCAAATTTATTCTCTTTCTCTCTTCACGAACCAAATTTCTTCTCTCTCTCTTCACCGACCAAAATTTCTTCTCTTTCTCTCATCAAATCATTTCTTGCTGTGCTTTGATGGAGAACTATGGCGCTTCACTTTTCCCTTGTTTGTTGAAGACATTATACCCAAAATTTTAGGGTTTGAACGGTTCAGAGCAGTGGGTAAGCCAAAAAAATGGAATGTGAGGTATAGAAAGGAGTGGGTTAGGGGTATTTTGGATGGGAAGATGAAAAATATAGAGAGAGAGTCACCTGCGTGAGGCTATGGGAGGCAAGATGTGAGAAATGGGAACAGTGGATTTGAAAATGCGTGATTTGAGTAAATGGGTTATATATAGAATCCCGCCAATAGTCAACTATCGTTTATCTATAGTCGACTATATTGGGCGGGAAAATTTTTCACTCTGCCAATAGTCAACTATCATTATCTATAGTCGACTATGGTATTGCTGCCTCTTCATTTTGTATTTCCAGCGGCACCTTACTTGCATACAATTTGGTTGCGACATTTTAACAAACATTTAGTACTCATCTTCAATCATAATCCAACATATATCCACCCCAACTAATTTCACTTCAGTTTCACTTCATTTCAATCACACCAAGATATAGCAACAGTCACATGCATATTTTTAAGAGAAAGAGAGAGATGAAGCAAGAAGAAGAACTTGACATGAATGAGAGATGGACCCAGAAATTTAGAGATGAAGGAGAGAAAGAGAGAGATGGAGCAAGAAATAGAGATGGATGAGAGAGAGAGAGAAGAAATTTGAGTAAGGAGAGAGATGGATTTATGTGAGTGATTGAGTGGGATTTGAAAAATATTTTGAATCTCAAAATTTTCAAAAAATTTTAGATGCTCAGTCATGTTAATGGGGTTAAATGGGTTGGGTGGACTTCCGTTTGGCTCAAAACGGTAGCTCTTCATAGCGTTTTGCTCAAGGTCCCTTGGATTGCTGAAATCGCTGAGGTGTTGCCATCCGAGCGGCTGCTCACTACCTGGTGAGCAATTTGCTGCTCACCAGCAAATCCGAACTCCAGGAAATAGAACCTTTTGATGCCCACATGCTTCTTTCAAATCACACTCTAACCTTACTCAGTTTTTTTTGGACAACACTAAAGAAAAGTCTTCTAACCAAAAAGTACTCACAGGTGTCTCTTTCGAATTTCTTTTTTAATTTATTAATTTTTGGCAAGAACGAAGAAGAAAAACTTTCATGAAACTTTTGAATTTTCTTTGAAGCCCTCAAGTCGGAGGAGCTGCCTTTCTTTTTCAACGAAAAAGCTTTTACCATGGAAAACTGCTTATGGCAAAAGGTTTTGCTTCTGAAAAAAGTAGAGTGACAACTCCACCAAATTCCATGGAAAAGCTTCAATACCTTAACTTTATTTTCCTTCTCCTTCAATTCTTATCTCTTCTTTCTCTCTCCTCACCTAATTACACTCTTCCTGACCACTACTTCATCAACTGTGGGTCAGACTCCAACGCTTCTGTCAACGGCCTGACCTTCATCGGCGACAATAAATACCCCTCCTCCTCCATCTCTCCCGGCCGAAGCAGCAAATCTATTGAAACCACCAACGAATCAGCAGATACATCTTCTCTGTATCAAACAGCGAGAATTTACGAAAACCCATCTTCATATAAGCTCGAAATCACGGAAAATGGCACGTATCTGGTCCGCTTTCATTTCCAGGTTTTCCCATCTTCAATAAATCTCTCTGCTGCTCTGTTCAACGTTTCAACTTCTTCTAAGCTTTCTCTGTTATCGAATTACAGAGTCCAAAACAGCAGTAATTCACCTGAGATTAAGGAATTTTTACTCAATATCAATGTAGGAAGGTTCGAAATCTACTTCATACCTTCTCAAGAAACTTCTTTAGCTTTTGTAAATGCAATAGAAGTCTTCCTTGCCCCAGGAAACTTCACAGAAAATGATGCTCCTAGTGTTACTTCTGCGGGAAGTAATGGTACTTACAGAGGTCTTCTCTCTCAAGGTTTACA